>JAKTTS010000234.1:0-23193 GCA_030560485.1 Ascoidea tarda (nom. inval.) | reverse complement strand
AATATAGGAAGCCCTACGGTTACGGCCCACGAAGGTCCGCGCGCAAAACAGCACAATGTGTATATCACCTGACTTGAAGAAAAGTAAACAAATAATAAAAAAGTATTTACACTTTGCCGCTTTGAGTCTGTTCTGTGTTGGGTTTTCGTTTCGCGTCCCTCTGCTGGAGCCGAATTTGAATTTGAATGTTTGCTGGTGGTGTTAAGGGATCAGAAACAGTGCCAGAAGAGCTGTCCATTGCATTGATATTCTTTTATTTCACGCGAGGCAAATAGATCCAGTCTCAAGATGAACTTGATGAAAATGCGTAAAGCGGATCTCAAGGCTTTGGCTCATGACTTGGGTTTAGGGTTAGTACATTTTTTTGTCATGGTCCACTTTTGCTAGTCCAACCACTAACATGCTCCCTCAAAAAAGAAATCTTGATGCAAAAAAAGCGATGATTCAAGACAAAATTGTGACCCATTTCTACAATCACCCAGAACTAGAATCCAACTCTGATTACAAAAAATACTATCTTCACTTGAAAAAATCTTCATCCCCAATCAAACCATTTTATACCAATCAGAATCAGAACAATCAAAACAATCAAAACAGCACTGATAGTACTCTCATAAGCTCAGTCAGAAAATCAACGAGAATTTCCTCAAGGGTTTCATCATTCAATTCCGACAATTTTTCGTCACCAACCAGATTAGCAAAAAACAAATCAACAGGCAAAATTCCTCAAAGAATTTATGCCTCTACAATAAATGTTTCATCCGAGCAAAGTTCTGAAGAAATTTCAGATATAGATTCTGATGGGAGCTTAGAAGTAGTTGTTTTGAATGATGATAAATCCAATACAAAAGTGGAATCCGAACTTAGTAATAGTAATATTGAAGAGATTAAGCCTAAAGAGATTAAAATTGAAGAGATTAAGCCTAAAGAGATTAAAATTGAAGAAATTAAAATTGAAGAGATTAAGGTTGAAGAGATTGAGAATATTGATGAAAATAAAACTGATAATATTGAAATTAAAAAAGTAAAATCTAATGATGATATAAACCATTTCAATTCTGACTCAGACACCGAATTTGATCCTGATTTTGATGACGAGGAATATATCGATAACTATTCAACTCTAGACGAACTCACAGACAATTTGATTTATTACTATGAATACACATTTCAGAACACTTTAGAAATAAACTCGGCCATTAAATCCAATTTATCAACTATCAATGCAATTACTTTTATTCAATTATCAGTTGAATTTATTTCGCTCTTATTGAACTTTTATAATTCAATCACCAATAACAACTCAATTAAAGCTAATATAATCAATAACACAGTTAACAATCCCAGTTTTGTATTACTATACTTTTATTCA
Organism: Ascoidea tarda (nom. inval.); assembly: GCA_030560485.1. Classification (NCBI taxonomy): domain Eukaryota; kingdom Fungi; phylum Ascomycota; class Saccharomycetes; order Ascoideales; family Ascoideaceae; genus Ascoidea; species Ascoidea tarda (nom. inval.). The sequence continues at coordinate 21,821 of JAKTTS010000234.1, read as the reverse complement.
TTTCAATTTGTTGTTTTGCCTTTAATTACAAGTTATTATTTTAATTTTACTAAAAACAACTACAATACTTATTCTCATCAAGATGATGATGATGATGATGATGATGATGATGGTGATGACGATAACAGCAACAATAACAATAATATAAGTCCATTAATCTTGAATTATTTTGACCCTTTGATTTTTAACTTATCTAAAGCAATATTTTATTATTTTATAACTTATAATAGTATTACCAGTATTTATGCTATTGGTAATATCGGTAATGTCGAGAATGTCGAGAATGTCGAGATTGTTGAAAATTACAGTTTTTTTATTAAAGGTTTAATACTGAATTATTCAATTATTCTAAACTCAGTGCTAGGTCGTTTACCAATAGTCAATTCAATCATTGGTACTATCATTGCAATGTATATTTGAATTGTTATTATGTTTTGTCATTATGTTTGTCATTATGTTTGTTATTATGCTTGTTATTATGTTTGTTTGTTAGTTTTATTGTTAGTTTTTTTTTTTATTACCAATCAAAGAACTTTTGGAATTAAAATGGAAGTCTTTATAAATATTTATATAGTATATAAATGATAGTGTAGTCTGAGTTAAATAAACTAATTAAGATAATAAAACTGTAAAATAGGATAATAATTTGTAGTTGTGAGATGAATCAAGTATCATTTAGTATTATTTCCGCAAAGCGAATGATCATAAAAATGTATTTTGAATGTTGAGTAATTTGGAATAGACATTGACTAGATAAAATAAAGAATATAGTTATTTATAAAAATAAGAGAAAGTTTATAATCTTGTCAACTAACTTATTTTAAACCGGCACTTTCTTTGTGTGAAATACAAGCTTCTTCGCCCATAGCAGAAATAACGGTGACGATTAAATCTTTATTATCATTAAAATCGGCTTCTATTTTTTGACCCAAATCACCTTCTGGAAGTTTAACATCATCTTTGGTTACACCTTCGGAATCGATCAAGGAAAGGTAGTTATCATCAATATCTATTAGTTGGTATTCATTTCTTCTAACGACAGGAACCAACATATTGTGAGTGGAAGGAGATAAATCTTCTAATTTTTTACCAGTAAAGATATCTATAGCGACCAAATGAACTTTAGCATGACCATGCTTACCGGTTTTGGAGGTGGACATGTCAACAATTTTACAAGGTCTGCCCTTAATGACAACAAAACCGTTTTTACGTAAAGCAGAACATTGCATTGGGAAGGTGGTAGAAGCACCAGCGTGAGCTGTGTCAAATTCATGCTGTAACAATCATTGATGAAAGAGTTAGTAATCCGAAAATCAAATAAAAGCAGAATAAGCGAAATACTGATAAATGAAATAATTAAAAATAAAAAAAATAAAAATAGCTTCATCTGATTTTGAGTCGTAAGTCAGAACCACTGGTGTTTTATCGCTTGAATAATCAATTGTAAATTCAATTTGAAATTTTAAGATACAAAAAGGAGTCGATATTCAAGGCAGTTACAAAGACTATGAAGACGATGATACGAATGCCTTAAGTAATAATAATATTGTCGTAATAAAATAAATTAATTAATATTTTTTAATTTTAAAAAGTAAAAGAATATTCATTTAAGTACGATATCTGAAGCTCATCTCTTTTAAAAAATATTTTTTTGATGGAATAGATTAGATAAATTCGAGATTACATTTTTTATTGTTTGGAAACTGAATATTAAAGGTTGATCTGAACGAATATTCTTGTGATATCAATATGCTTTTTGTCTGTTAATTGGGTCTTTCAAATTTCATGAGTTTTCGAATAGAGAGAATCGAAAGGGATACTTACATCGTTTGCAGACATCTTGATAATTGTAGTTGATAATGATTATTATAAGTTCAAAGCCAAAGAGTTAAAACTAGATGATGATTTTCTGAGCCAAAATTTAAAAAGTGAGAAAGAACGAGCAATAAATAATTCCAGGAATATTTATATAAACGAACCAAAGAAGAAAAACGAAAAAAAGGGAGAAAAGAAATAGAAAAAAAAATTTTAACTAACAAATTTTATCTGGACAATATTTGCAAATTAGAGATGGAGGTGAGTAAACCCCAGACCCTCTGTGTAAAGATGAGCATATGCTATTTTAATGAGAGAAATCGGACGGGTAATCTTGCAAACACACAACATCACAATGCGAGCAAACGGTCTGAGTGCCGTTTCAGCAGGGAATGTTTCACACACCAAAACAACACAAGCAAAATCATGAGGTCCGGCCGGCGGCGTGCTGTGATTGGCTGGAGAGGGCCCTGCGCGTGTCTGACTGGCAAATAAAGAGGCATTGATAGCGGCCGACACAGCGGGTCTGACCCTACGCCCGTGCTGAATTGTCTTTCTCGCGTCGATGATTGGTTCATAGTGCAGATCGCGTATTACAGCATTGAAAAGCATAAATTCAGTACACAACACCAAATCCATCAGTGGGGTGCATGCAGAGTTACCCGTGCATTGATCACGGGTAGAGCGTCAGCGCTTATTTTTCAGAGGCCAAATGTGTTGAAGGATATAATCAAAGCACTCATATCTCAGAAAGAAGATAGTCGTGAAGACATTGCAGAATGGACAGAATATCGCGAAGAGAAGCCAGGAAGAGAGGTGCTGCGTATGTTATGTTGCTCTCGAAACTGCTTTTTCACTGACTACTAACATTTGTTTTTTGAGCTGAAAGCTGCACTTGATAGTCGCGAAGTAACCGCTGCCTCTTTTACAATTCCACTTCTTAGAACCCCCCAAAAAAACGACGATGTTGATGGGGGAAATAAAGATGAAAGTCTTTCTACTGGACTCAATGGCTTGGTGGATGGTAATTTACCTTATTTAGTTCAAAATCTGTCCACTCTAAAAGCAACCCCAAAAAGAACTCCAAAGAAAGCCCCAAATGGATTAACGCCAAAGAGAACGCCGAAGAGATCCTCAAAGGGAACTCCAAAGGGAACGCCTAAGAAATCAACCCCAAAAAGAGTATCTAGTAATTCAGTATTGAGAAATCCATTAATAAGTCCTAAAATTATAGAATCATCTCTATTATCGATCTCAACTCCAAAAAAGAACTATAGACAATCAAATTTGGACTCATTAATAAATTCATCCTCAAGAAAGATTGATGATAACCAAAATATCGAATTAGATCTAAACCAGAAACAAAAAACCACTGTATCAAATCATAACTATAACAACAATGATGACAGTGAAACTGATAAAAAAAACAATGATAGTCAACATGAAACAACAACGGAAAATGCTATTATTGAATCACATAAACTGAATAAACAAGAAAAAAAATCAAAAAATATACTTAAAAGAAAAAGAATCTCAAAAAATGAACACCAAATTAAAAAACATAACACTAAAAGACTCAAAAAATCTTTTCTTTCCACTCCTTCCACTCCCTCCACTCATTCTTTCAGGTCAAATCCTGATTTAGAGATTAACCTTAATAGATTAAACAAACTTTACAATTCGAATAAATCTCCGAATGAAAAAATTACTTCAATTGATATTCTAACTCAAATTTTAAACGATTTTTTCTCTAATAATGAAAACTTTAATAGTCAATCTCCTTTAAATCAGTCTTTAATTAAAAACTTCTCAAATAGTGTTCAAGATCATTTTAATAAATTAAATGATAATAACTTATTAATTAACAACAATTTACTAGTTAATTTAAAAGATTTAAATAAAAGAAAAAATTCAATTAGACAACAAATATATGATTTGAGATTAAAACATAAAAAGATCCAACAAGATGTTCAGCACCTAAGATCTCAAAATTTGAAAAAAAGAAATGAATATTTAATTGATAAAAATTTATGCAAAAATTTGAACAATTTAAGAGAAAATTTTAATAAAAATAATAATAATAATAACAATAACAATAACAATAGCAATAAAAATAAAAATAAAATTAATGATATTCGTGATACGAATCAAAACACCCTTTTTAATGATATAAACGTGAAAATTATTCATTTGAGTCAAAGAACAAACCCTCATTTTGGGTTAATCGATAGAATAAAATTGTTAAACAAAAAACTTAAAAAATACATATAAACATTAGAAATAAAAAAACAAAAAAACACTAAAAGACACTAAACTTTATTTAAATACACAATTTCAGAAACAGTAGTTAAAAATCATAATAAAAACAAATAAAAAAATTATTAATAAACAAGTATATAATATAAAGGGTCATTATTCATCATCTATTTTGTCAAATGAACCAAATTGAGTGAATGCTATTATTTAAGTTTTTTTACTTATCAACATTTATTCCAAGTGATATCAAATCGTTTTCAAGCTCTTCATTTGATAATCCTTTTAAAACATAAGATTTTCTAATTCTTAAATTGGACATTTCTTTTACTTTTTCTTTTTCCTTCTCTTTATTTTCTTGTATTACTCGTGATATCCCAGCATTTCTGCCTCTTCTCAGATACCCATTTCTTCTATTTCTACAAGACTCAATGGTTTTGGTACTTTTACTCTCAGAAGTGCTCTCGCCATTACTATCACTATTATAATTTGTTAAATTGGTATGGCTATTATCTGCTGAGGGATTACCACTGAAGGGTGTTTCACTTCGAGAATTATTACCTTTACTATCAAGCATCTTCTTGTATGATAGTTTTATGTTTTTATCACCTAAATTCTCATCTGTAATAAGTAAAAAGTCATTTTTAGAGACTAATGGAGAAAAACCTTCTTTTAATGATGCTAAAGAGGATGCGGAATTACTATTAAATAATATTTTACTATCAATTATTGATTTTAATGGTTTTGACTGGATGCTTGTTTCCATGTTTTTTCTCATTCGGTTTAATCTTCCTCTAATGTTTCTTTCACTATCAGAACTAGGTTCCATATTAGATTCTAACTTACTTTCATTGATGTCATCATTACTATTTAAAATTTTGTTAATTGCGTTGTTTATATCTTCCAGAAACTCATCGGTATTATCAAATCCGAAGAGCAAATTGTTTGATAGTTTGGAATTTATATCAAATAATTCTCTATTGTTATTCAATGTCATTTTCCGTTTTTGATTCTCTAAATATTCCTTTAAAGAATCCAATTTTTTCATTTGTAAATTATAAATTTTGCCATAGTTTTCAAAATTATCCTTTAGGTATATTTTCCAATTCAAATTCAATCGATAACGCTCCCATAACTTCAATCTTATCAATTCATAGTCTCTTCTTTCCATAATATCCCTCTCAGCATCAATTAACTCATTGAGCTCTATAGAGTTTTTGTCAAATTTCTCTTGTTGCAAAAGTCCAGTAATTGAACATGTGGGAGGCAATGATGTTAGTGCTTTTAATAGTTGCTCCTTCTTGTATATTTGAGCCTGGAGAATCTTATCTTTATTGTTTTCAGCAAAATCTGTTAACCTAGTATAATTTTTGAATAAATTTTGCGCTCTTCTTTTACGATTGCTGTTTGTTACTACTGCAGTGATTTCGGACCCACCTTTGACAATTACTTTCGAAAGATTGTGGAGAACAGATATATCCACTTCTTCTCTGTCAGTATCAATCAAGTCGTCATGGTCGTTTTTTGAACTTTGAATAATCTTGTTTTCTATAGACTTATTATTCAATCCCTCAGAAGAGAAGGGGCTAATGTCACTTGCTAACTGTGCTTTATCTTTTACCTGATAGTCATCCAAGGTTGTCGTATAAGTTAAATGACCACTTTCAAGCTTTTGTTTTTTATATTGTCTATCAAAGACTTCGTTGGGTTTCACAACTAATAGGTTGGAGGAAAAGCTGTTATCTAAAGATAGAATATCTTTGATTTTCCCTTCTGTCAAACTATTTTCTGTTTCTGTGCTCGTGCTCCAATTTCTTTTTGAAGTATTGTTAAAATTACTGGTGTTATTTTTGTTAATATTGTAAGTATTACTGATCTTAATGGCATCAAATTGCTGTTCATGTGGTGAACTCAGAGTTGAATTGTTTTTTGAATTATTAAAAATATCGAATAGAACGTTAACCGCAGCGGAAACATCATCATCGATTGAATGGACCTTTTTAGAAGCATCGATCAATATCTCTATATTTCTGTTATTTATGTTCTGTTTGGAAGTAGAGGTATTTGTGATACTAAATAGATCATCTTTTACTGATTGATCAAACTCGTCTAAATCATTAAAAAATGGTTTATTTTCCTTTTCATTTAAAACAGTTACCTTTCTTTTTGGTGTTATTTTTTCACTATGAATATAGTTTAGAGACTTGTCTATGTCAAAATTGCTATTAAGAATAGCATCTAATTTTAAAGGTTTTGAACTTTTTAATTTTTTCTTTTGTATACTCTCAGGGTTCTTTTGGTTAAATTTTATAACTTTTACTAGATTTTTACTGATAGTAGAGTTTTTGTTTTTAAAAAGAGTTTGATTTTTCTTTTCAGTTTCGCTTGTTTCACTATTTGATGATAACTTATTGGGCTTAGTGGTAGATATTGAGGCAGTAGAAGGCAAAGGATTTAAAATAGAATCCATATCATTTTTTCTCTTTCTAATTTTAGACAGTGTATCATTAATATCAATAGATTTGATTATATTGAATTGATTGATTATTCCCTCTTTATAATCTTGAACAATGGCGTTTTTAATTTTAATTTTATCATCAGTTTCAGGGTTATTGGAATTTTTTTTGGTTTTATTGTTTGTGTTTTTAGCATTTCTAGTGCTTCTAAGTGGTTTAGGAGTTTTTTCATCAGTTTCATCATTTTTGTCATTTTTCTTGTTCCTTGCTCTAATTTTACTTATTTTGTTGATATTTTCAGCAGTAATAATATTGAATTTTTTGGCATTTGAATTTTTAGGGATGATTTGTTTTTTAGTTAAGTTATTTGAGATTTCAAATTGGTCTTTGTTATAATTAATGTTATGAAATAAGTTATCATTATTTTTGGTATCATAATTATTGTCAATATTATTTTGATTTGAGTTTTTTTTATTTTTTCTAGATTTTGAAATTAGATTGAGGCTATTATAATTAGCATTTGGAGAATTTTGGGTTTTTTTTTTGTTTTTTGCAAGATCATTTATAACTTTTGAATCCAGAAGAGGATAAGGATTAGTATTTTTTTGGTCGTTAATTGAGATTGGAATAGGAATTGGTGCGATTGGAATTTGGTTGTTAATTTCAGAGGAGTTTTTTGAAATAGAGGGATTGTAATTAGAGGGATTATAGTAGCCATCTTGAGTGTGATCTATAATTGGAATTCTATTTTGAGGTTGATTATCTGGTATTTGATTTGAAGATTGTTGAAATTGAAGCAAAGGCTGAGGATTTTGATAGTTGTAGTAGTACTTTGAATCGGGCGGATTTTGGTAGTGGTATTGATAAGGATATTGATAAGAATAATAAGAATTTGGATATGGTTGACTTTGATGCTGATTTTCAATTTCTTGTGAATGAATTTGGTCAGTATTATTGTATTGAATTTTGGAAGGATTTTTCAGTAGTAGATCCAGCAGCTGGTTTTTCAGCTGGTGAGTAGAATAGTAATTTGGGAGGTGCATGTTGGAGATGTTATTTATTGTATTTTGAGAATCTAAATCGTTTCTTTCAGCTATTTCAGTTATTTCATTTTTTTCATTTTTTTCAGTTCTTTCAACAAATTTGAGATTACCTGATTTAGAGAGGAGAGTATTCGGGACAGAAAGCGGCAGCTGATAATAGGGCAGAAGTTGCAAAAGCTCGGGGTTGAGCTGCAGGTTCAGAGCAGGATTTGAGGTGGAAATGGGATTTTGATTTTGGTAGTAATTGGAAACAGGATTAGTGCTAGGACTATTGGAGTTGATGAGAGGATTTGAAGAGTATTTATATTGAAAGGGTTGTAGCTTTTGATCTTGGGGAAGATAGTGGTAGGGGTATCCAATGTATTGAGATGGGGGTTGGTATGAGTTGATGTTCATGGGGGTATTTGTAATTGAATTTGAGAGTGGGTTAAGAAGGCTATTGGAATGTGAGTTTGTGATTGTATTTGAAGTCGAATTTGTACTTGTATTTGAATTTTGGTTTGCAAAAGTCGAATCGTTAGTTGGGATGGCATTATTACTTAGATTTGTGTTATTGGTATTATTTGTATTGATATTTGAGCGAGAGTGAGGTCGACTTATGTCGTAATTTGGAGGATAATTATTGTAGGTATTATTATAGGAAGTTTGAGCAGGCTGCAGGTTATAATATTGATGAGAAGTGTTTGGAATTATTGACAGTTGTTGAGAGTATGGGTTGTAGTGAGACTGAGATTGGGAATCATTTTGGATTTGGATTTGATTTCGATTGTTGGATTGCTTATAGAGATACAGCTGATTTGTGGTGGGGTTGGTAGTAGAAGGATTGTTATCGTAGTAGTAAATATTTGTATTTGAATTAGAATTTGGATTTGCGTTGGAATTTGAATTTCGATTTTGATTTTGATTTTGATTTTGATTTTGATTTTGATTTGGAGTTTGATAGTAGTTTTGTGAATTACTGTTTGAATAATTATAGTTGTTGTTCATGTTAATTTTATTGTTAGTATTATTAATAGAGTTATTAATAGAGTTGGCAATAGCGTTAGTGTTAGCGATATGAGTGGAATTAGTATTGGTAGCAATAACAGTATTGGTAAGATTGATATTAGAGTCAATAGAATTGGACGAGGTATTATTGCAGATACTTTCCGATGGAATTATTATAGGATTTCTTTTACGAGTGTCTGGTTGAAGTGGAATATTGGTTTTTACTTTTTTTGCAGGCATTATTGAGTATAGTTAAGTGTAATCAGTAGGTATAAGAAGTGCAATTATTAAGTGTATCTAACTGTTTTTAGGTATGTCTTTTTTCAGTAAATTTCTAACTAAAATCCAACGAACGCTTAACTAATTTGTAACTGAATTTTTTTTGTTTTTGGATAGAACAATAGTACCCAAAAAAGTTTTTCTCCAAAAACAAGAAAATGAAACGAAAAAACAATAACGAGAAAAAACACAGAAAATAAAGACAAAAATAATGCCTAGCAGCCTAGAAAAGAAGAGAAAGAGAAAGGTTGCAGGGATTAAAAGATGGAACAGAAAAAGATAAGCAAGACCAGCAAGAGATTTCTCAACAGTAACAGTAACACTAATACAATACTAATACCAACACTTCATGGAGGAGGTCTTTTTTATTGCCTTTTGGGCCACAGTTGCTGAGCGACCGAAAGGGAAAAGCAGCACAATAAACGCACAGCGCTGCGGTTTCTGCTGGGCCCGGTGGCGGTGCAGCTGCAGCTGCTTTGGCTTTTGCTGGTACTGGTGCTGCGGCGGCTGGTGTCTCTGGCGGTGCAGCGCCGGTGCTGCAAAAACGGTGCTTCTCTGATCGCTTTCCAAAGCGAAAAGCTGGAGTTGTCTCTAGTTGTTTTCAGCGACAGTCCATGCTGAAAAACATCATTCTGCAGTCATATGCAGCAGACGTTTTCTTTCAGGCCAGCACTGTGCTACTGGAATATTTTGTCCGTATAGTGCAGGTGTCTGGGCCTGGAACAGTGGCTGGTCAGATTCTGATCTCTGGGCGTCAAGCTTTTTTGTAGTTCCTGCGCTTGCCGAGCACACCGCATGACGAACGCTCGCTTCGATCAGCAGCTTGTTGATGCAGTAAATAACAGTACACCGTAACTTGCAGCAGCTCACTGTGAACTGCTGTCCCGCGCTGCGAAACGCTAGACAAACCCTCTTTTTGTTTTTTTGTCTTTTGGTCCTTTCGTTGCTTCAAAAAGGATCAATAAAACAATCTCAGTAGTCTCTTTTAGACACATCTTTTTTGCTTCTATTAGTTTCCCATTTTCAGCAGAAACAATGTCTTATTGCTGAATCTCTCTTTATTTATACGCATAGGTTCCATTTTCTGATCTCTTACTCTCCTACATCTTTTGTTCACTCACCACCCTCCCTTTCCCACCATTTCTTGTTCCATAGGATAACCAATCTTCCGCCATAATGGCTACTCCATCCCAGAATTTCAACCAGGATGATAGCTTCAATACAATTGAAACGATGATTGATTTTCTATTATCAACAGAAACTCCCCTTCTGGTTTCAACTAATGGCGCCACCATCACTCTCACACCCTCTTCTACAGATGCTGCTGCCCATTCTACTACCACTTCTTCCACCCTCTCTTCCTCAACTGCTTCCACCTCTCCTCAAACCGTTACTTGGACTACAAACAAACCTTCTACAGTATTGTTCTTCATCGCCATAGCTATTGGTGTAATAATTGCTCTATTGTTTGTTTTTTTCACCACGAGGTACTTGTTGAGAACTAGAGTGGCCATCTATTTGGCAAACTCAAGCAATCCCGATATTCAGGAAATTTCCCCGATTTTGTTGTCTGATTATGGCTCTTTAGCCAACGTTTCTAGAAGATCCAGGTTCAGGCGAAGAAGACGAGGAACAAGAAGGAACAGAAATAACAGAAATAGCAACAATACTGATAGTGAGGACGATAATAACAATAATCCAAATAATGGTAACACCAGCGACAATAACAACAATGATAATCTATCTGAGGTTCCACCCCCAAGAATAATGGGCTTTTTCCATCATAATCGTGGTCCAAATTATAACTTTATGGCCTACCAGTTGAACATTTTAAATGAAAATTCTCATAATAATATCAACATCAATAACACCTATCTTTCAACAAACTCCAATAGAAGAAGAACTTATCGCTACCTAAAAAGAAGAAAATTATCTAAAGACGAGGTGGAATATTTATTCCCCAAGAGGTCCTATATAGACTGGCTAAGTGGTGGAGCTGAAAAGGACGCTTTAGAAAGAAACATTCATGACAAAATTAAATACAATGATATTGAAGAAAAACTTGAAAATAGCGATGAAAACAATGATGAAAATACTAATACCAATACTAATACTAATACCAATACTAATACCAATACTAATACTAATAATGAAAAAATTAAACCAGCTGGAAACTCATTAGATCTAGATGAATCAAGAACTATCACTGACTCTCGCTCTCCAGTAATCAACGACTTAGATTCAATAAATGATATAACAAATCAACCCAACTCAATACATAGAACTTTATCTTCAAATACAATCCACAACACCACTCTCACTTCAAATACTATCAACAATAATTTCATTTCAAACCCCAAACCCCAATCTCACTCTCACTCTCGTTCAAACTCAAATTCAAATACACAACCAGGCCCCCATCCTAATAACGATAATTCATCAATCATTAATGAAAAAATAGAATCTGATATCACTGATATTAATCCGTACTTGAACCAAAATACTCCTCATTATACCTCTGGTCTTTGTGCTATTTGCATTGAACAATTCGATGATAATGACACTGTTCGTGGCTTGATTTGTGGTCATGTCTTCCACTCAGAATGTATAGATCCTTGGTTAATAACAAGAAAGGCTTCATGTCCAACTTGTAAAAGAGACTATTTCATCAAAAACTCAAATTTGAACTCCAATTCCCACCATTCAAATAGAAGAAACAGAAGAAACAGAAGAAACAATAACAATATTAGTAATAATAGTAATAATAATAACAATAACAACAATACTGAAAATAATCAAAGCCATGAAAACACAACCAATAATAATACTACATCGCCTGCTGTGCCTCATCTCGAATTATTAGCCCAAGAGGAAATCGACGCTTTACGTCGTGAAGAAGAAGAATATATCCAAAACCTAAGAAACCAGCATCTTAATGATAACAACATCTACAACGAATATTTCAATAGATTTAGACCTTTGGACCACAGATCTAACGAGATCTTCATGGCGAATCCTGAGTTTGAGCAAATTGCTATTGATAGAGTTAATTCAACTTTTTACACTTGGAAATATTGGATTTTATGGCAAATACTTGGTGTCAAAAAGAGAGATTTGATTAACTGTGCTATTATTTGCCAACATGATCGTTTAAATGCAGAAAACAACCTTAACAATAATACGAATAATGATAATTCAGGTTCCAATATTAATGGAAATGCCAACTCGTCTAACTCTCAATCTCATCCAAATACAAATCCACCTACTTCTGTAGAAAATATGGTATAGCATATATTTCCCATTTACTATAGCTCTTATTTTGCTTATTTTTTTGTTTCTTTTTACTAAATTTATTTAATTTCTTTCTATTTGTCATAATTCTCATAAATTTCTCTCCTTTCTATCTTTCCTGGTTTCACTGGCTTTTAATTTAATTATTTTTTCCTTAATTTTCTCAACTTTTAATATTGATTATCCTTACTATTCCTCTTTTGTTATGCTGTTTTTTTAGTTTTGATAATTTTATCGGGCTGATAACGTCTATTAACCTATTTTTTATTACACGTTTTTTTCCAATGCGGTTGATTTTAATATTTTCGTATTTATATCGACAGATTATTTTTAAATCCTCATCACTCATTAATTAGTTCACGTTTGCGTTTTATTCTTATTTTTATGTATTTTTTTTTGATGTAAATAAATGAAAATATATAATCAATTTTTAATTTCAATATCTTATTATAATGGTTTTATTACATGTATCCTATAAAACGATAATATTCAAATAAAGTACACATTTAAAAAAAAAAACTAAAAAAAAAAGAAAAAAAATATACAAATAAAAGCATATATAAAAGAAGCGTCTGCTAGACATTATTGATAACATTATAAACAAAATAGAAAATACCAATTTTGGTTTAAAGTAAAAAGATTATATCTTATTTTTATGAAGAGGAAAAAAATCAAAAAAATGCCATGAGAAAAGAAAACCAGTATACAAAAATAAAAAAAATTAATTATATTGTGAAATTCTTTTAAACAGAAGAATAATGAAATATAATCATCAAAAAAGAGAAAGAAAAAGTTAAGGGAAAAAGTAAAAGTAAAAACGAAAAAAATCAAGAAACAACACAATAGAAAATTTAGAAAAATGCCTTTTTTTTAATATTTTTTTTTAATTTATTTTTAATTTATTTTTTTTATAATATTGAATAACCAGGGTATTAAGTCTAAAAAAAACATACAAAAATCTATTTTTTGGATTTAGTAACAGTTTTCCAACCAGAAGCGTCATCTTCAGAAACTGTTAAAGCAGCAGCAGCTTTTTCTAGTTTAGTAAGTTGGTCCTTTGGCTTTGAAGGAGCAGAAGGTTTTTCGTTGACATCATCATCCATATCATCGGTTGATAAAACACTGTAAATTGGTTTTTTTGGTTTAACTGTTGGAGTATCATCATGATCATCTTTTTTATTATTTTTTGAATTCGAGTTATTGTTTGAGTTTGAATGTGGATTAACATGTACATAAGAAGATTTTCTTGAATTTTGTCTAGGAGGCACTTGACCACGTTGAGACCAATCAAGATTATCAAAACTATTGCTATTAGGATTGTTTGCAAATTTTCTTTTGTAATTACTGTTCTGTCTTGTGTTGCTATTAGATCTTGAGAAATTTCTTTGAAAACTGTGTTTGTTATTACGAACAGTTGACCAGTCTAGTTCTTTGGGTGCAGCACGCTTTTCATCAGTGTCATTTTGGTCTTCAGTATCATTTTCTTTATCATTGTGAAGTTTGGTAAAATGTTTAGAAGGTGAAGTAGATACAGATCGAGGCAATTCAGTTTTATTGTTGAGCGCAGAATTCCAATCCAAATCATCTGCTTTTTTAAAGGGTGTTTTTTCTTTGTGTTCATTATCATAATCTCTTGATTTGGTGACATTTAATGGAGGTAATTCGGCTTTTGCTGATCTGGCTGAGCCCCAATCAAATTCTTTTTCTTCAGCTGGTGGTCTACTTGTTGAGGTTCTAGAGTTTTGACGATTTTCTCTATTTCTTGGTGGTTGTTGAGGCAATTCAGCCCTCTCTGATCTAACCGAGCCCCAATCAAATTCTTTTTCTTCAGCTGGTGGTCTACTTGTTGAGGTTCTAGAGTTTTGACGATTTTCTCTATTTCTTGGTGGTTGTTGAGGCAATTCAGCTCTTTCTAATCTGGCTGAGCTCCAGTCAAATTCTTTCTCTTCAGGGCGAGGTAGTCTATTTGATGGACCTCTAGAATTTTGACGATCTTCCCTGTTCCTTGTAGGTAATTCAGCTCTTTTGCCTCTTGCAGAATTCCAATCAAAATCTCTTCTATCTTCATCGAAGTTACGACGACTTGATTTTTGATACCTATCATTTGCATTATTATTGGAAATTGTAGGCAAAGGGCCTGATCTTACAGCAGACCAGTCAATGTCAACAGGAGTTGAAGATTGACTATAGCCTTGATTTTTACTTGGACCAGCAACGTTAACGTAAACTTTTCTGCCATTTAATTCGTCACCAGAATATTTTAAAATTTCAACTAAATCGTCTCTTAATGTGAAAGTGACAAAGGCAAAACCCTTTAATCTTGATCTTTCCATGGAATCTCTTGGAATAGCAACTGATTCAATTGCTTCATCAGAGCCCAATCTTTCAACTAGCCAGTCTTCTAATGATTTTTCATCACCATCCCAAGGTAAATTATTGATTATAGCTTTAAAAGGAGGGTGATCTGGAACAGGGAATTCTTCACGTAAAGGCTTAGAGCCAAAAGAATCGGATCTTCCTTGACCATAAGAAGATAGATTTGAGGATGGAAGATGAGATTTATTTAAAGTAGGAACAGAAATTGATCCAAGATCAATCTCTTCATCTGCCCAAGAATCGCCAAAGGTCTTGTCGGCAAGAAAGGATTGCAAATCCATTTTTTGTTGTTTTCTAGGAGCCATGTTGAGGAATTGAGAACAATGTTTGTCTTTAGAGTGGATTTAATGATTCGAAAATAGTAGGAATTCAAATAGTGTAGGGGAATACAAGGGAATTCCAGAGTATTTAAGGTAAATTGGAGTAATTTATGGTGTAAATATATGTAAAATATATTTGATGATCAAAGAGAAATAATATTTGAAATGATTTGAACAATAACTTTTAAATCAATTTTAGACGCTGTGAACGATGAAAAATTTTTTCTTTTCTTGTTTTTTTAATTTTCTTGTTTTTCCAAAATTTCTGCAGAAAACGGAATGTTCACACAATTCCAAATCGGTAAGAAATAAAAACGGTGCTGAGTCAGTAGACCCGTAATGCAAAGTGTGTTATTTGATAATCATAAATAGTAGTATTGATTACGTAATTACAAGTTTAAGTCACATGCAATTGGCTAAGTTGTGTTTTTGATTTTGTGATTATGTAATGTGTTTTTATTGGAGGGTAAAAATGAGGTATATAATATAATAGACAAAAACTATAGAAACAGAGCAGAGTTGACTGAGTTAAATGAATTAACATGAATATAAACAATTAGTTGGAAAGAATTATAATGTAGATGCTTTTTAATTTATTTGGAAATGATTGTGAATGTGAATGTAGAGGTGCTAAAGTATAAAAACTGGATTTTTATTAATTTTTTTTTTTTTCTTTGAAGCTTTTAGGTAGGTTGGATAGGAATTTTAAGGTTATTTTTTTTTATTTTTTATTTCTTTTTTTTGAAACAATAAACTGATTGAATAATAATTAAAATAGAAGTAAAAAAAAAAGAAGAAAAAAAATTATATTATATTATATTATGTTACAACTTAATTAATTTGACTAGCAGTATTTGAAAATTTAAGGTATTGAATGTTTTTTCGTAATGGGGTGCTGTTTTCGTTATTTGCGAAACTCATTCCAAATCCATTAAAGATGATATCATTATCAGTGGATTCTGTGGTGTTAATATTGTCGTTGTTGTTATTATTAGCACTATCGTTATCAATGTTGTTGTTGTTATTGTTGTTGTTGTTGTTGTTAGCGTTGCTGTTAATAGTATTGTTGTTTGGGTTATTCTGGTTAATGTTGGTATTATCATTTTCATCATCGTCAGGAAATGGGTTTTGGAAGTTGTTGAAATTATTGAAAGCGAATAAATCAGGTTGCAAGAAACCAACACACACCGAGTTTGAGTACTGATTGTAGTGTAGATCGATAAATTTTCCACTACAATTGTCTTCCAAGTTATTGTTTGAGTCCTTGTAGATGTTATCGAATCTTTTGCTATTGTAATTATTGTTGAGGTTATTTTTGGAAGTATCATTATTGAGAGCTTGATTTATGTATTCGAAACCTTGGTAATTATCAGATATGGGTAGGTAAGAGTAATTGCATTTATCTTTGTTATTTGATATGCAACATAGGATTTTTTTATTGTTGTTTTTCCTGTTGATGATGGTGAAATCGTAGTTTAAGTTTTGGTTGGATGAATCGATTGAGTAATTTAAATTTGAGTAATCTATGATGGGTTGGTTGTTGTGGTTATTGTTGTTGAAGTTTTCGTAAAATTGGGATAGACTGAATACTTTGATGTGATTTTTAGTTGTAAGCAAGTAGATGAAGTTGTTATCGATTTCGAATTTTTTAACGCCTTCTAGATGATTTGAAAACAAGGAGTCGTTGTTGATTATGATGTTGTTATCAAATTTTTGAAAGGATTTGATGGGGTTTGTAGAGTTGTTTGTATTGAATCTCAAATCAAACATTTCTAGACGGTTGTTGTTGAGACAGGAGGCTAGTAGTTTGTTGTCATCTAGCCATTTGAAATCCGAGACGTTGTTGTTTATTGGATGGAAAGGAGAGGATAGTTTGTGAATATGGTTTGAACTTTTGTGGGAAGGCAATCTGATGTCGTAGGTGAGGATGGAGGATGTGTTGATTGAGGATACGATGTTTTGGTTTTTAGGGTTGATTGAAGATTTCAAGAAGAGGTCGATTTTGTTTTGGGAGGAGGATTGGGAGGAGGTTGAGATGGATGTTAGTATTTTCTTATTTTTTGAGTCGATGAAGGAGAGAGAGTTGTTTTGAGTTATTAGAAAAAAAATGTCGTTGGAGGAGATATTGATGTCGAAGATTTTGCCATTTTTTTTCAATTTTGAAATGTGTTCTAGGATGATTGTGTTTTCGTTGATTTCCGAGTGGATGTTTATTAGGCCATCGTAGTTCGCAGATATTATGAAGGGGTTGTTGTTGAAGGTTTTGATTTTGAAGTTGTTGATTGTGTTGTTTGGGGAGTTGTTGGTGGAGTAGGATATTAGGTTGTAGCTTTTGAGGGAAGGGAGGTCAGAGTATAAAGGGATCAAGTTGTTCCAGGAGGACGAGAAGTTTGAGTTTGATAAGGAGCTGTATAGGAATAGGTTTGAAGGATTAAGTACTGAGGAAGAGAGAAAGGCAGGGTTTGAGAAGGAAGTGAATGAGGAATAAGAAGAGGAATAAGAAGAGAAAGAAGAAGGAGAGGAAGAATAGATATTGGGGTAATTTGAGAGGGTGTTTGGGACAGTTTTCTTTGGTCTTTTCAACGAGACGTTATTGTTATATTGATTTTGATTTTGGTGAGAGAAGTCGGTACTATCAATATCATTGGTATTATTGTTATTTATTTGGATGTTCTGGTTGTTGTTGTTTGATATGTTAGAGATATTGATTCTTTTCCTTTTTATTGAGGTATTGTTTGGGAGTAACGATATGATATCCATTGATATCTATAATTTTTTTAAAAAAAAACAAAAGCCAAAAAAAAAAAAGAACTAGTATGTTATATAGTATAGTGTGGTAGGGCGATAAAGATAAGAAATGGAATCTAGATGAAATCGATAATGTTTTTTTTGATTCTTGTGATTTGATATAGTACAAGAGAAGAAGGTAGTGTGTGATGATAGGAAGTGAAGATATGGATATGGATATGGATATGGATATGGATAAGGATAAAGATGTAAGATATAAGATATAGGATATAAGATGTAGGATATAAGGTATAAAATATAGTGAAATGAAATGAAAATTAGCGAAATTAAATTTTTTATTTGTTAGGTGAAATTAAGTTAGGTTGAGATATTTCACAGAACTAAAACACACCAAAAAAGAAGTGGAAAAGAACTAAAAAAGCCAAAAAGGTAAAACAGTGAAACAGCCCAAAAGTAAAAAAACCAAAAGAAAAAACGAAGAGAAAAACTGGAGATTAGCCAAAGAAAAGACAAAAGGATAAAGGATAAATCAGATATATGGACTGGTATATATAGCACAAACGAGTAACACCAGATCTATCGCAGCAGGATGGTGAAATCAGTTGAAACGAAAGGTGGAAGTATTGTACAATGGAACAGAATCAAAAAAACAAAGCAAAAGAACAAAAATCTATGAGCAGCAGTAAAAAAAAAGCAAAGGAGAAAGAAATAAAACAAAAAGAGGAGGATCTGATAATAATAGCTGGATTGATCTTTGGAATCGTCAACAATATAATATTTATTATCAATGTTATAATAAATATTATGAGATCTGGGTAGGAAAATTAATATTATTACAGTTTTCATGGCTCTTTCTTTCTTTGTTGTTGTTACTCTTCGCCCTTAAACAACAGCTACCGTTCCGGCGCATTTCCGCGCCGCGCCGCGCGGATCTGGATGCGTCAGCACTGACTCAGCGCGTGTGGCCAATCAGCGCGCGTGTCGCCGAGTAAGCTTTAGTCTTTGCACAGCGATGTCCTAGAAGGAGTCAGCACACACGTGAGCTTCGGCGCGCTCGGCACTGTGGCTCCGGGCGGGAGCCGCGGTTTCCGGAGAAGTCGCCGGTGCCTCACCGATGGACCGGAGGTGCCGTAAAGAACACGCCAGCGCAACGGACGGCCGAAGACGTGGCGCAGCCCCGCAGACCGGACGCCGGGAGCGGTAAGGGCATGGAGCGCTGCAGGAGCGCGATTCCCCATGTTTTGCGCGGAGGACGTCGAATGACGGCAGGCAGGGCTGGGATTGGCCAGCAGCGCGCGCCAAGCACGCCGAGCCGCAAGGGTGTGTCAGCGGGCCTGTGAGTCTGGAGACTCCAGCGCGAGATCTAGAGAGAAGCTGGAGAGAAGCGCAACGAGGCCGGAGAAAGAGCGGGAATTCGTCCGCGCCCGCGAGTCAGGTGCTGGGAGAAGCGTTGATTATATGCTCTTCTCTAAAGGGAACTCTGGTAAATAAAGGCAGTTTACACTCAGTCACCGCCGCCAAATCTTATTCCTTCCGCTTGCTGCGTCCTCCACAGTATAAATATCTACTCTTCTTTCTTTTTTTTACTCTTTCTATCCATTGATTTCAATCGCCCATCTGCGTCCTCCGTTACTATATTATTTGCTGTCTCATCTTGTTTTATTTTATATTATTTGTGTTTTATTTTATTCCATTATACTATACTACTCCATCTCTATACTACTCCATCTCTATACTATAGCCTGCTCTTCTTCCCGACATGGTATGTATCGCTCCACCTCTTTCCTTGCTCTCGTTCTGCTCCGCTAACTCTGTTTCCCTCCATCAGTCTGCTCAATCCTACACTGAATGTCTTTTGTGCGAAAAAGCCTTTCCACTGGAAGGCATCAACAAGATCGGTTTATGTTTCACCTGCTCTGGAATCTATTTCAGAGAACACCAAAGTCCTTTGGCTGATCGATACAAATTAACCTCCAAGTTGAAAGGAAAGGGAAAGTTCAAATGAAATTGTCCTCCGATCAATTTGCCATAATATTTGTATTATCGCATTTATATTATTTGGAAATTAAAAAATTATCAAAATACAAAAAAAAATAAAAAATAAAAAAAACAGAAAAAAAACACTACTATAAAATGAAATGAAAAAATGAAACGAAAAAATAATTTTTCAATTATTTTTTCAATTATTTTTTCAATTATTTTTTCTACCTCTCCCTTTTTTTTACATGTTTATTTTTCTTTAATCAATTAATGAGTCAATCCACGAATAAATTAATGAATCAATCAATCAAATATCAATTTGTCTGGTTTATCTAGTCATGTCACCAAATCACATTCAATTGTATCTCCTTCATCTCTATTATCATTTCTTTCCATTCCATTCAAATCCTAATGAATCAATTATAATGAATCTATAATGAATTTATCTATCTACTACTTACACTACTTACACTACTTACACTACTTGTATCTTTTATTTCCATCTATACTATACTTTTATCTATGTTTTACGGTTTTTTTTTCTTTTTTTTACTCATTCCTCTATCTGTTTCTCTTGATTGAATCATTTTTTCATTGCTCTTTATTTTTTGATTGTTTTTTGATTAATTCACTTACTCACTCTAATCAACTACACTCCACTATCTTATCCTATCCTTCCCACCCCGTTCTTATTTTATTTGTTTTTATTTGTTTTTATTTGTTTTTATTTGATTTTTATTTTTATTTATATACTATATTATATTATATCCTCCTTATATTATCTCTTTTCTCCCCACTCTGCTTTTCTCTTTCTCTTTTCTCTACTTCAACAACTACTGATTATCAATAACATAATTATTAATAATATAATCCCCATCAAAATATAAATATTAATAAATAAATAAATAAATAAATCAATAAATAATCTATTTTCTTTTTTTACCTCTTTCCTAATCCGGACTTATTCCCTTTACAACCAGCTACTTTCCAATTCGAATATTACTCACTTCTCCCAACTTCCTTCTTCGTACTTACCCCTTTCCGCACTTACTCCTTTCCGCACTTACTCCTTTCCGTAGTTCCCGTATAGGAATTCCTTCTTCCGTCAATCAACCTCTTTCCCAGCCCAATTGCCCCTTTGGTATTCGGTTTATCTGGCTTTAATTCTCTCTCCAAACATTAATCATCTCGTTCCAACTCAACCATTCTTCCTTTGCCATCACCATAACCATCGCCATCACCATCCAATTATCTCAACCAAAATGGTAAATCAAGATCTCCTAGACATCCTAAAAGATCAGCTCTTGGATGCTGCTCGCAGAGACAACTTGGACCTCCTAAACTCAATTCTCCCCCAGCTAGACAACAACCAAGACGACTTTGTAGACTTGATCAACAACACCAGAGACACCTTGGGAAACACTGCTCTTCATCTTGCTGCAACCTATGGCAACTTTGAAATCATCGACTCAATATTAAACTATGACAATGTCGAAATCGACCCACTAAATAACCTCAACAACGACTCCCCTCTACACCTAGCTATATCCTACTCCTTTGACGATTTCAACTATGGCAGATTCTTAGCTGAGACCCTAATAGATGCCGGCTCTGACCCAAGAATTAAAAACAAATTCGACAGAAAACCGATAGACTTGCTTTACCTCCATTTCCAAGATAACATAAACGATCCCAAAATCTCAGACTTTATAAATTACTTGAAAAATGCTGAGCTAGAATACCAATTGGAAGAAGATAATCAAAACAACAACAAAACTACCAATGAAAACCAAGATCTCAATAACAATGATTCCAATAACAATTTAAATCAAATCCTCTCCCAAAATTTTGTACTTGACGATATGATCGATAATAATGATAGTAACGCTTACTTGGTTGAAGATGAATCTGAATCTGAATCTGAACCAGAATCTGAAAATCAATTTGAAACCAAATCGAAATCGAAACCAAAATCGGAATCAAAATCTCCTATCAATAATCAAGATGATTTATCCGAAGCAACTAAAAATTTAAAAATTTAAAAAATAATTATCATTATTAATTAACTATTAACTATTAATTATTAACTATCAATTGTTACTTTTACTCCTAATTATATACTTTTACGATAAATAAACCCCGGTTTTATAAATTTTGACTATTCAATAATATCATCTTTACTATATATTATTGCTCTTTTTATTAATTTTATTTTATTTTTTTTTTTATTTTTATTTTTATTTTTATTTTTATTTTTATTTTTATTTTTATTT
>JAKTTS010000233.1:0-23418 GCA_030560485.1 Ascoidea tarda (nom. inval.) | reverse complement strand
TTTTTATTTTTATTTTTATTTTTATTTTTATTTTTATTTTTATTTTTATTTTCTTTAGAAAGTCATTCTAACAAACTCTCAAATCATAGATACGATGTGATGGTCTGTTTGATCAATCAAGCAATAGTGCAACCAAATCTTGCTCTACTTGTCTTAAAGCCAATGAAAATTGCACCTATGTTAGAACCCCTTTAAAAAGAGGTCCCTCAAAGGGTTACTCAAGAGATTCTGAAGATCTGCTGTCTAAAAATATCAATGACAATCACAACCACAACCACAACCATAGTTTTAATCTGAACCACAGCTTCAATCCTTCTCATCCTTCAAACTCAAATTTCCAGTTTCACCAAGAACAAATACTGTCACAAAGACAGCCACCACAACCACTTTTATTATCTCAGCAACTGCAACAACATCCACAAAACTCTTTCCCATCTCAACCTTTTCAATCTATGCAACATCAAAACAATCCCCTACAACCCTCAACCCAAAAACAATTGCCAGCACCATCTACTTTAGCTTTATCAAATAAAAACCCTATACTGCTACCCCCCATAAGTGCACTTACTTCCCAGACTTCTTTCACAAGAAATCCAACTAATTTTCCTTCTGCTTTTCAATCACAAATCCATTCCCATCATTATCCCGACCAATTTTCTGACCAATTTTCCCCTTCTAACTATCTTGATTCTGCTTTATCTAGACCACGCTCTCAATCTGGTCCAATAATCAATAACAACTCTACTGATCCAAGAATTCCTAACATTTCCAACTCAGATTTACAAAATTTCTCCTCTGGAAACTTTTGGAAGGTTCCCTATAACCTTCCTTTTGAAAAAAGAAACATGTCCTCAGATTCTTTTAACAACTATAATTCTCCAAATAATAACGACCACAACAAACCGTTTAACAATTTGAATCCTGGATTCACTAATTTTAGATCCGCCTTCAGTGGTGGTTTTAATGACTCTACAATGAATTCGGATTCAGAGGATTCGGATTTTATTTCGAGAAGTAGACAAAGAAAAACTCCCTCTATAAATAATAGCCCAAGAAATTCGTTTTCCCAAGAAAGTACTACAGCAAGAAATATTGGAATTACAGCAAGCCCTGCTGGTTCAATATCAAGTCTATCCAGTTTAAATCAGGGAACCAGAAATTTAGAAATAAGAAATTCTCCCACAAAATATTTCCCCCAACTGCCTATATTTCCCAATTCTTCCGATGTTTCTTTCAACACTCAACAATCTCCATCAACACAATCTCAAAATCAAAATCAAAATTCTTATGATCCCTCAAAATCTTACAATTCTCATTTTTTAACTCAACCTCAGCCGATCCCAAAATATAACGATATTAACCCAAGTACAAATGCAAATACAAATGCAAATGTAAATGAATTGAAAAATAATTTGGATCTATACTACGCTACTGTTCACAAGAGTATACCCATACTACCAATAAATAGAAATGCTTTTGACTATATTTTATCGCATGCTCAGGCCCTTGAATCAAAAGAAGTAATCGTTAATCTCTTTGATACTGTTCTTCAATTCCTAATTAGTTTTTTGAGCAATGATGATCAAAATTTAATAGCCAATACATTTACACCAAGCTTGGCTTTAATGGGAAGTAGTTTGACAAATAAACCTTTGATGATTAAAGAAATAATCCATCCGTTGTTTACAAAAGTATTCCAAATTCATAATATGATAAATCTGGTTGATATAAATCATCTATCCAGTGAAGAGCAGAAAGCTAATGCAATTGTGACTGTTTTCTTGTTATTTACTATCAATTTAATTAATTTTATTATCATAAAAGCGGGTGAAGAGTATTCATCATCTTTTAGCTTGTCATTTACAATATTAAATAGTTCGAGAATTCATCGAAATATAAAATCATTAATCAAAACAAAAAAAAGCCTTGAGAAAAATTTTTCTAAATTGGATACAATAAATTTCAATCAAATAATGGAAGCACTTGATGTTGATAATGTTGATCATATCAAATTACTCCTAATGAGGCTATATGTTGACTCTGTTGTTTTAGAAAATATATATTCTCTATCATTTGGATTTCAGAGAATGTTTGGGGGAATGAAAATAGATTCAGACATAGTCAAATTGCTTCTACCGGTCAATCAGAATGATCTCAACTCTTCTATCTCTCATTTAGAAGTTGGATTGATTCTTTGTGAAATTAATGATAAAATCAATTGCAATGAAGAATTCCAATTTTTGAAAAACTATACTTGTGAACAAACAGAAAATGTTGAGAATAATATTGCGTTCTTGTTTTTTACAATGATCAAAGTAAAATTAGAGCTAGTGGAAGTTTTGAAACAGTGCTCAAACATAGAAATTGATTTTCGCAAAAATGGGAAAGAAGATCTTGAAGAGCTTGTTCAAGAATATCAATCAAAGCTTCATAGAATTTGCAAAAGGCTAATTTCCACAATATCTTCTTTGTTGAAAATATTTTCAGACAGGCAAAGGACTTTATTAGAAAATTCAAAAATAAATAACAAAAGACTAGGCATTGATCCTATCCAATCACCCTTTTTGCCATTGATTTTTAAACAATCCATTAAACTTACAAATGTAATTCAAATAATCACTAACTCTATGGATTTTAATAAGGAGTTACTTAGCCGCTCATCAAAAATATTTAATGATATAATAGCCATAAATAATAGCTTACCACTAATCAAGCCGTTCAGTGAATCACCCAACTATACTGTTACTAATTCAAAAATTAATAATAATTATCTATTTGAAATCAAATCCTCAGATCTTAACGAGCTTTTGGAGTACAATAAAGGCGCTGGTGAAAAAGATATAACCAAAGTTGTATCACTTTGGAAAAATGTGGTCTTAGACATCAGAAAGTTTCTCAAAAAAGATGATGCAAAAGGTTGGTTATATTAGTGTGCTTTTCTTTTTATTTTATCGGAGTATATTTCTTTTTACTTTTGTAGATTATAAAAACAATTTATAAATTATAAAATTAATTCAATCATTTTTTTAGCGGTCTTTTAAACAAAAAGTTTCTAATGACTCATTTTTGGTCTTTAAGTACTTCCAAATCATATGTAATGTTTGAGCCCTGAAAGTTTTAAGAAAAAAAGTTCAATTTTCCGAAAAAAAGTGAGGCGAACTTTTGTTGAATCAAAACTAAAAAAAAATCAATAATCTGGTGCTTCATCGAATTTTTTTTCTTTTAAATTAGCTTTATAATTCGGGTTTTTATAAAACCCATTTTTTCCAATTTTTTTTTGCGGGTAATTTGGAGTTGTATTTAACACTCCACTATTATTAGGTCGTGGTAAGCAGTTGGGATTGGGATTAGTAGAGCGATTGAAAGTGCTACTATCTTTTGAAAAGCCAGGAAACATTGCTCGAGGGCCTTTAGGAGGACAAATAAGCTCCCCTGACCGCTGTGGCTTGGGAAAAGATGGATAGATTTGTTTGGCATTATTTTGGTTTTTGTTAATATACATCTTGTTGGTAATAGTGTTACTGTTATTATTGTTGTTGTAGTTTGAAATATCGATGTTGTTAATGTTGTTATTTTTAATATTACCCTTTTGATTTAAAATATTTTCATCCTTTTGATCACCAAAAATATTTAGATTTATATCACCATCTCTTTTTTGTTTGCTTTTACTAGGAATAACCAAAGATGTAGTTTTATATTCAAAATTCATATTTAAATTGTTTGCAGAGTTGATATTAAAAATTCTTTCTATACTGTTATACCCAGATTGATTAGAGTCCGAATTAAATATATTTGGAGGGATAGAATAATTTTCAGGTGCTTTAGTATTTATATTTTGATCTTTAAAAGAAATTAGTTGGTTGATGTTTTTCGTAATAATTTTCTCAGTATTATTTGATTGATAGTTATTTGGAAACTGCCTTCCCATTGAATTATTGGAATTATTGGAATTGTTTAAATTAGTATTGGTATTTGATAACGAATCGTTGGTAGAAGATGGATTTATGATTTGTATTTTTTTAGATTCTGGATCCACTTTAGATAAATTAGGTATCGAATCTGATTTTGATTTTGATTTTGAATCAGTTTTAGAATCAAAATCAGAATTGGTTTTTGATTTTTGATTTGATTTTATTTTTGATTTTGATTTTAATTTTTTATCTATTGTAGTATTTTCTTTGTCATCTGTATTATTTGTTGCATTACTTCCGGTTTTCTTTTTCTTTTTTTTTTTCCACTTTTCATCCTTAGATCTCTTTTTTCCACTCTTAGAATCTTCTAATTGGGATGTACTAGAAACAGGTGGATTTTGCCCTAGAATAATTTTTGGAGTGTTTTGAACTTTGGCAAGATCTTGCTTTTTAAATGGCTGATTTAAAAATCCAGGATAAGTATCAGTTAAAAGCTCTCTTTTTTCTGCATCAAGGATGAGTTCTCTCCAAATCCTGTTTTGAGAAAGCGAATTTCGATTTCCCAATATCCACATTGTTGTTTTTGCTCTAGTGAGACCAACATTCATACGTCTAACATCGGACAAAAACCCAACACCAGACCCACTTGCTCGAACACAAGAAATAATTATAATATCTTTTTCTTGACCTTGGAAACCATCAATAGTATTAAAATCAATCTCTTTTAAAATACCAGAACCATAGCTTCTGGTGAAAACATTTTTCAATGTTCTAACTTGTTCTTTATATGGAGAAATAATCCCAATTTTCCCACTAAATTCGTTGATAAAGTTGTGTTCAATGTATTTAACTAGTTCAACAGCTACTTGGGCCTCCAAAGGATTAAAGAAGGACCGGGTCCTTTGATTTTGCTCTTGTCTTCCCATAATATTAAAAAATCTATATGGTGATAAAAGAGGGTTGCTGTGCCACGGCCTGGCAGTACTTTCTTTCATTCCAGGACCATCGATTAAACGATTAGCATAAAATTGAGCACTAGGAAATTTGGATATTTCTGGATTCATACGATACTGGACATTTAAAAGGTGAACTGAGCTTCTATGGTTCTTTTGCATGCGTACAAACAAACTTTGTTCATACTGAAATGAAGCAGCGGTCTGAGATAAAACTGTGGGTGGTAATTGATTAGGATCACCAACCATAATACAAGATTTGCAACCATAACGTAATGGAATAATAGCCGATAATTCAGTACATTGACAAGCTTCATCAATAACCACAGTTTCAAATCTACATGACATGTTGGCCAAAAAGTCATGAGCAGCTCCTGAAAGAGTAGAACATATGATATCAGCTTCGTTAATTATTTTTGCTTGAATATTTCTTTTCTCGATCTCTCTATTACGATAATTTATTGAAATTCTTTCCCTTCTTTCATCCAATTTTCTTCCTAGTTCGTTCTTTCGATTAATAATTTCTGTTAATTTTTTTCGAATTTCATTTTGTTTCTCTGTAATTGGTTCAAGCCTTAGTTGGTTTTTTAGTATATCTCTTTCAGTTACACATTTATTTAGCATCTGTCTAACATTATTGTTATCTTCAATTGCGTCTTCTGTTGCCTGCTTTTGGGATAACTGTTTTTCGACTTGTTCTTCTAAAGTTAAATCACGTACTGCAGCATTAATCACATCTGATCTTCCAAGTCTGACAACTTTTGGAGCAAATGTCTCTCCCTGGTGTCCAATTATTTTGTTTCGAAGACGAAGAACTAATTCATCAACAGCAGCATTACTTGGAGCGCAAACTAAAATTTTCTTTTTATCAGAGATAGTCTTTTTGGATGTTGATGCGTAACCAGGAATTGAAATTGGAACTATAGGCTTTGCTGTCAAAAAATAACCAATTATCCCTAATATTGTTTTTGTTTTTCCTGTCCCTGGAGGGCCTTGTACCAATGAAAAGCCTTCTGAATGTACCGAAGAAAAAATTGCTTTTGCCTGCGACTCGTTCACACCATATATTGAGATTAATTTGGTCAATGTAGAAACAGGAATCGTTGGTGGAATGCTGGGGATCGCGTTGATTATAGAATCTTTGAGATCATACCAATTTAAACCTTTCAAAGATGAGTATTCTCTTTCAATAGTTGTCATCTGAATTACTTTCATACCAATCAATTCGGTTCTAGCAGAAATAAAAGTTAAAATTCTGCTTTTTGAGTTTGGAGATATACGCAAAATAACATCACAATAATCTTTGTTTCCGTTTTTAATTTCAGTGATTTTAGCCAAACAACTATTAGAACACGATTTTAAAAAATTTAAAGGAGGTAATGTTTCAGGGTTTTTCCATGTATCAACAACATATGACAAAAGAATTAAATCAGATTCATTCAATTTAAGATTTTGAACAACAATTTTTTTAATAGAAGCATAAACATCAAAAAAGTCATCAATAGAGGTTCTACTTCCAATAACCATTCTAAAAGGTTGTTCCTGTGAAATCTCTCTTGCCTGCACAATGGATTGCCAGCATTCCAATAATAGCAAAGGCTCAAATGTGCTCAGATAATCACGTATATCATAAAAAGTATCTTTCACTTTAGAATATCTTTCACTCTTCTCGTCATCAGGAAAATCCGATATAGTAGTAAAATTCCATTTTAGTATTTTTTTGTATAATGGGAACATATTTACATTTAATCTTCTTCTCATATATTCCTCTTCTCTTCTTTTATCATAAATTTTTGTGAGTTTTAATTTTTTAGAACTGTTTTTACCATCTAGAGAGTTTTTTGAGCTTTTCTCTAACAAATTCTTGCCCCTTGTGGATTTGATTCCAGTGAACAAGGATTTTGCAGCTTCAATATCTTCATTTTCCTCAGATTCATTTTCTTCATCATCTTCTTTCTTTTCGTTATTTTGATTTTTCTTAAAAATAGAAGAAATAGCAAGCTTAGGTTTAATTTGAATCACATCTGAGTTTATTTTTTTAACTGAATGATACCCAGGTTTGGTTGGGGGGTGAATTACTTGAGACTTTAAATTATTTTTTCTGTTTTCATGGATTTGTTCTCTAGCCAAATGCATTCGAGATTTAGGAATTGTTTTTGTAGGGATTGAAGGTGTTTCTTTGGTGAATTTTCCAAAACTAGTTATTTTAGATTGAGTGGGTACCGCTGGTTTTGAAGAAATACTTTTTTGAAATCTAATCTGAGTAGACGAATTAATAACTGGTAAATCGCCTTCTGGCTTTGAAATTGACTGTGTTACAGCATGTCCTTTTTGTTCCTCGACATCAGCAACGATCTTTTGAACAAAAGTTTCATTAAACATTTTAGCTTTTTCAATAATATCAAGGCTTTGTTCAGAGGTTAATCTATTATTAAATCCTTTTCCTTTAGTAGAATACTTTACCAATAAAATAAGAACATTATCATTTAATTCCAAAGACAACTCATTGGCTAAGTCTAAGGTCCCCAAAATCAACTTGACACAAGATGATAGTAGTGCATCATCATTCAATTTCAACCATACCATCATATTTTCAAATGTGTTAATTAATTCTTGAAAGACATCTTCTTTGACAGATTTCTCATTATTACCAGATAAAACTGAGGAAAAAATTCTAAAGGATTTTAAAAGTAAATTGCTTAAATCCAAGACATCTCTTGTAAAATCAATCAATTCATCTGATTTTTTCACGTTTGCTGCCCATACAAGGGTTCGTTTATAAATAAAATTAAGGAAAAGCCATATGTTGCTCCAAAAGCTTTTGATAGAGTTTTTACAATCAACAGAAGGAGACTTTAACATGCTTTCATTAGTTACTAGAACTCCATTACGAGGACTAACTAAAGCATCAACAACATCTGTCATAATTCTCACGGCTCTTGGAATTGGAGTAAAGTATTTTAAAAAAATTAGACTTTGCAAATTTTTAGAAATTGCATTCAATCCATTGACCATATTGCCATCAAATAAAGAGATGATACCTTCAAGCCTTCCTTCAGCGTCATAAGTTTCGTATAATATACTAATCAGTGATTGATAAACTTCTGAACTGGAAGAAAATATACAAGACCAAAAGCCAATTAAAGAATCCTTATTTGAAAGAATTGTTTTCAAATCATTTTGGTCAAATTCAACAAAATTCTGAAAAAGTTTTTCAACCAAATTAAAGAATGAACTGCATTGTTTGTTATAAGATTCGCATCTAGTCATCTCCATAGGAGTCAAATCATGTGGTTCGTTAAAAGTTGAGATTCCAAAAAAATGTTCCAAAGAAGATAATATTTCAATTGATAATTGAACTTTGTCTGAGTTGCCTTCTATTAAAGAATTACTAAGAAATTCCCAAAACTTGGGTAAAAAAGGGATTTCCAAAAGAGGCTCCTTGTTTAGAAAGTTATAGGTGGATTGTGCAAAAACGAGAGTGTCATACTTAATTGTACTTGAGATCAACCTGATTGCGCTAGTTGAATTCAATTCATTTATTGAATTGTTGATTAAAATGGAACTTTTAGAATCAACTAAAGATCTCGATTCCATAGCACAGACTAAATTAATTATCAAATCTTTTTCATACAAATTTGATGTAATTGCTAAATTTTTGGATATTAGATCAAAAACCACAGAAAGAAAAGCCTTAATAGTTTGTATGTTTTTTGAAATGGCTGAATTAGAAATTATGCGAAAGATAAAACTTGAAATTTTCAAGCCAGACTGCTGTTGATGTGATTTACTATTGCTCAACGATTTATATAGAGAAGGAATCCAATCAATTAAATCATTAAAATTTGCATCCAAATCTAGACGATTTGAGGTTTGATTCAATAAAAGTTGGAATTCTTTTGGCAATGATTCTAATAAAGTGATGTAATAAGGATTACCAAAAATTGTATCCAAAAAATTTGAATAAATATGAGGAGAAATTTTCAGCCAGAAATTTGCATTCAATTTTAATAATAAAACACTGAAAGCTCTTAAAATAAAAGGTAATGGAACCTTTTGATAAGACATTATATGGTTTCTTAGCATTTCAAGTAAAGGTACTAATTTATAGGAAAAACTATTTTTAACCACGTCTATTTCGGGTGGAGCTAAAAGAACATTTAAAATTGTAGAAGGGTCACAAGCATTTAAAATCGGAACGATATTTCTCCAAAATAATATACAAGTGTTGTCATTATAAAAAGATGGATTTTGAATATTGAACAAATGAACAGAATATTCTTGAATCAAGGACAAATTAAATTCGCTTTCTAAAATCAAGCTTGATTTTTTCTTGGAAAAATTGGAAAAATTTTCCAAGACCCAATTCCTTTGAAGAGTATTTCCATTGAATAGTAGAAAAATTAAGCCAGGGGCCAAATGTTTCCTGCTGACCTTGAATTGGATTTTTGATGTCAAGATATAATCGAAAATCTTGCTAAATACAGAAAATAAATTTGAGTTGAGTCTCAAAACTTCAGGGCCACATAAACATTCAACAATATTAAGCATAATTGAGTTATTTAAAACTTGAAATATTTTCTCATCGCTATCATTTGAAGAATCATCCTCGGTCTTGCTATTTATGTTGTTATCTATTTTGCCAGTAGTTAATTTTTGAAAATCTTCTTCACTAATTTTGCGAAGCTTATCCAAGATTTTTTCACCTTCCCATGTGTATATTGTATTTATGAAAGTTTGAACGGATGGAAAATGAACATTTCTTAACAATAAAAAAATCAACCTTAGAATTGATATTCCCTGATGAAATTTATGGATACACGATTGACAGGTACTTAAGTAAAAGGAAATTCTGCTTCTAAACCAAATTAAAGCTTCAGACTCACCAAATGAAAATAAAACCAAACCATGAACCACAGCAGGAAAACCCAATGGATCACAAAATAGATGCCTATCGGCTGGAAACAGATTAATGTATTGAAAACATTGTTTTAAGGCAATTTCTTGCAAATGATCATCAGATGGGTTTTGATGAGATCTTTGAATTATTTCGAAAAGTTCTTTATTTTCAGGCAGTAAGGAGGCTAATTGGTCAGGATTTACAAGACATAAGTTTTTATTCAAATTTGAGAGAGACAACTTATCAAAATTGTTGCTCAAGTTCTTTTTAGACAAATGTGATTGGGAAGCACTATTTGTCTTAGAGCTGATGATTTTTTTGTTATTTGCAGTATTGGCAGCACTTGTATTAGAGGCATTGTTCGAGGACATAATATTTCATTATACAACTGGTTTAAAAGGAGAAATTAAGAACGATCAAGAGCCAAAAGACAGAATATAATATATTCAAAGAATCTTTGAGTTAAGGCAATAAAAATAAGAGAATTAAGAACAGAAAACGAGGACAAAAAAATAGCGAATTGGAAAAAACTCCAAACAGAAATTCCAAAAGAGTAAACAAAAATAGAACACCGGCTTCATGTCACGCAATATATACCTCTAGATACAGAATATTTTTGAACGCAGCTTTGAAATTGCTTGATGCTGTGCGTGTAATTTGCGGTTAGTATCCCTCTGAAATCAGAACTTGGAATTGTGACACCAGAACTAAAGTCACCAAAAGCAGCAAAAGCAGCTACGTCGAGAGGCAATTTGGACATTTCTACTGTTGTGTCGAATCACTGAAGCCGTTTTATACAACTGGTGGATACTTATACATCAAGGGAAATATTAAAACAAAAACCAGAGAAAAAACAGAAGAAAATAGAAAAAAACAGAAGAAAATAGAAGAAAACAGAAGAGAAACAATTTAGAAAGAAATTATATAGAAGGAGAATAAAATATACTTTTTACTTTTACTTTTACTTTTAGTATTAACATTGAATTTGAATTTAAATTTGAATTGTAAAAATTGAATTAGATTTTTAGAGACATTAAAGAGCCAACAAAAGTCAAAATAAGTCTTGAACGAACTTCGTTAATATCTTCTGGGACCAACCAAATCAAAGCACCTAATTTTCTAGCAATTGAAATAGCTAGTCTTGCATTTGCGTATTTTTCTTCTTCAGTTCTACCTGGGGAGACTATGTTATAATCAACGTAACCAGGTTTTAAACCATTCAAGACGTCTAATAAGAATATACCAGTGCTTAGTGACTGATCTTTAAAAGATCTTATCACAGAGTTTTTACCACCTTTTCTAACCATTTCATTTGCCCATTTTAAGATATCGTGATCAGATAATTCTCTACCATTCCTTGATAATTGAGATAAAGTTACAATGACATTTCTTCTCATCAACTGCCAGACCAAACCTAGGGTTAGTAATTTGTTGCCATCGACAATATCTGAGCCTTCAATACCGACTAAGGAGAAGTGGTTTACTTTACCAGTTTCAACAGCGTAATTGTTATTCTCTAGAGATTTGAATCTTGACAATTCTCTGCCTGGAGGTTTTTTATTGACATATCTTGGGTTAACAGAGCCTGGCATGACTTTATCAAAGGCTTCTAGTAAGATCAAACCATCTTTTAAATCTTCAAATAAGGAAACAACGGGGGTAGAAACATCTAAAGAGTTCAACCATAAGGTAAAGACTCTAGCTTCTCTTTCACCTTCGGCATCAAATTCCTCGATTTCCGGTTTTTCTTCTTCTTTTAGTTCATCCAAGCCTGGACAGGTATTAAATAAATGAGCGACAAAGGCCAAGTTCAATTTAGGGTTACCAGCAACCAAAGCAGTTGGAGTCAAATATTTTCTGCAGTCTAGGCTTTCAGCATTGACTAGAACCTCTTCGGCTCTTTGCAATAAATCATTAGTTTGTAGAGGTTTCAAAGAGCATAGTTGGGGGTTCAATTGATTCAATAAAACCGTGTAATTTTCACCATCAGCGATATCCTTTGAAAAATTATTGACGGTACGATGCCAGTTAGCCTGACTTAAATGGTAATTGAACCACCTTAGCAAAATCTTTTCTGGTGGTAATCTTAAGAATTGTTCTAAAGTTTCATCATCTTCTAG
Organism: Ascoidea tarda (nom. inval.); assembly: GCA_030560485.1. NCBI lineage: Eukaryota > Fungi > Ascomycota > Saccharomycetes > Ascoideales > Ascoideaceae > Ascoidea > Ascoidea tarda (nom. inval.). The sequence goes on along the minus strand of JAKTTS010000233.1, from coordinate 11,534 downwards.
TAAACGGTACAATTCAGGATGCAATTTGATATCAATTTTGCTTAAAAGACCTCTTCTGATGATTTGCCAAATCAAACCCAATATCAAATGTTCTTTACCTTCAATGATATCTTCGGAGTGGACATTAACAACAATGCAGCCAATGGCCTTTGCAGAATTGATGACAATGTTTGCATTTTCGTTCATTGTGAAATTGTTCAAAGACCTCCCCTTTTTAGGCCAATTCAAGACTCTTGTATCTATGGTGTCAGGAACAGAATCATTGATCAATTTAGACAAGACTAAACCGTCTCTGCATTCGTCGAATAGTTGAAAGGTGTCAGTAGGAAATGGCAAACGATTTCCAATGTCGGAATCACCAGCCAAGACACTGTTGATGTGCTTGGTGAATTCGGTTCTTTCTTCTTCGTTGATGGTGTGAGTTGTGCCTGAAGCACTCGAAACCACAATTTTGGCATTGGCACCTTTTCCCCTGTGGGAGATTCCCCCGCTGAGCCTGTTGACTGATTTAGGGGCAGATTTGATTTCCTTCAATTTGGCATGCAATTCAACAAAATCGTCCAACTCCACTCTGCCAGAGGCATCGACAGAGACCTGTTTCAACGTTTGACGAACCTCGTCGTAGGAGCTGTCGCCATTCTTGGAGACAGATTCGATCACTTGCTGTTTTTCAACCCAGCCCTTGTCGTCGAGATCGATTTGCCTGAACCTGTCAATGACATCAAAGAGGTCTTCTTGGGAGAGAACAGGATACTTTCTTTGCAACTTGACGATGTTCATGGTGGATTGGATACAGATCAGTTGGAGAAGCTGAAGCTGAGCAAGACACGCCCTCATTGCCCTTATATATTGACGTGCTGGAATAGGAGAGCGGATCGCCGCGGAACCGCGTACCTGGCGAGAGACCGGCACGGGTCGGAAAGGCCAGAGGAAGAAGACGACAGAGGAGGAACAAAAGCACAGCCTGGGCCTCTTGAAACTGCTCCTGAAACTGCTCCTGACACTGCTCTGCGACAGCCCAAGCTGGATGGACACTGCTGGATGATGTTGGATCTCTGGCTTCCTCTTCCCTACAGAATCGTCTTCTTTGTGGTTCTCGGAGTGTGGTTGTGGTGGTTGAACCTCCACATCTGCCAGTTGGCCTCCATCAACACCAACAGGCTTTTGCAGTTGCTGGCTGCTGGCTATGGCGACGAGAAGCTGCTCAACGAGCCTGAGAAGGAGCCCCAGCTTGAAAAGGGCTGTTTTGTTGTCTTCAGACACACATTGTGCATTGCCTTGGTCAGCTACCTATGCTTCTTGCTATTGCCTGTGCAATCCACTGGTGACACTCTGTTACGTTTCAAGGACTTTCTTCCTCTCTTGACCATGCTCTTGATTTTTGTTTATTTGCTCAACTTGGTTAGCTTGCCCTTGTTGGACTCTGAAAAAAACAGCACCAACCTTGGGAGGAAAAGGCTCTTATCCACTTTCAAAAGAATTATTCGTGGAAACATCAACTACAACCAATTGAGAACCAACGACATACTCTTGTCCGATACTCTCACCTCCTACTCAAAGATCCTTTTGGATTTCTTCTTGTATCTTTTTTACCTATACCATGGCCAGACATGTTTTCCAACCGTTGACGATAAACTGCAGTACAACTTGAACTTGGATAGATCAATCTTCAATTTCAAATCAATTGAACCCTTTTTTTTGATTTTGCCTCAATTCGTACGGCTAAAGCAGTGCTGGCTTGAATACAACCACTCCAATAAAAGAAATAATCAGCATTTGCTAAATTTTCTAAAATACTCTTCAAATTTAATTCCAATCCTTCTAAACTCTCTATTGAACTATTCTACCCAATACGATACAAGATTGCAAATTGCTCAATTATACATCTTCTCGATGTTTTTAAACTCGGTATACACCTTTATTTGGGATGTTGCAGTTGATTGGAATTTCAATTTTTTTAACTTTTTCTTGAAATCTCATCAAAATTTTAACAACCCAATTAATTTAAACCGCCCAAAGCTTTTAAGAAATATATTGGTTTACAAAATTAAACACTTTTACTACTTGGCTATATTATTGGATTTTATTCTAAGATTTTTTTGGTTATTCAATCTTTTTATCCCAGATTTATTTTTTTTCAACTCGGAGTCCGGTTATTTTTTGTTGGAGCTATTTGAATTAATTCGAAGGTGCATTTGGTGTTTCATTAAATTAGAAACTGAATGGGCAAAAATCTGTTATAACGATCCAAACTTAATAATCCTCGATACCTTAGAATCCCAATCAATTTCTCATAATCATAATCATAATCATAATCATAATCATTCTAAATCAATAACTGGTAATTGACCCAATTTTTGTTTAAATAATAATAAAAATTAAAAAAAAAATTAAAAAAAATGTTTATTTTATTATACATTATCAATTTATTCTTCATGTTTTTATTTTTACTTTTGTTTTTTTACTTTCTCTTTTCATTTTCGTTTATTAATTTTAATCTTAATCATAATCATATTAATTTACCTAATACATTTTCTCTTGTATTTATTTGTATCTTTATATAATCATTATATTTATTTATTAATAACAAATACCAACAGCCAGAATATTTTACATTCTTTCTACTGGAGTAATGCCTAATAATCTCATACCATTATTAAGTATTTGTCTGGCAGTCAAATACAAAGCTAAACGAGAAGTAGCCAATTCTTCCTTTTGACCAGCAACCCAAAGAATATTATAACATGATGAAACTGTATGAGTCAAGTTGAAAAGATATGTGACGAGAGTTGAGGGTTCATGATTTTTAATACATTTCACTAAGGTATCGGGATATTGAGCCAATAATCGAATCAAAGTGATAGCGATTGGCTCGGTTAGCAAAGAGTAGTCGCAATGAACTAAAGAGTCGTAGGATATGTTAGAATTTCTTGCCACTGAACATAATCGAGAATGAGCATATTGCAAATAAGGACCAGTATCTCCTTCAAATGATAACATTCTTTCCCATTTAAATGAGTAATTGCCAATTCTCTTTGCCGACATATCTTGAATCATCACAGCAGAGATACCTACTAAATCAGCAACTTTATCGGGATCTTGAACTTGAGCATATTTCGCTTCGTTTTTTTGCATGACATTATGCATTTCAGATTTGGTTTGTTCCAAGATATCATCAAGAAAGACAACAGTACCTTGTCTTGTTGACATACCTAAAACCATACCAAAATTAACATGAACCAAGTTATTTGCCCATTCATAACCCATTTGTTTTAAGATTTCAAAAAATTGAGCAGTGTGTAAATCTTGTTGACAAGCAATAACATAAATCATTTTATCAAATTTATATTTATTATAACGGTCAATGGCGGCACCGATATCTCTTGTTAAATATAAAGTAGTACCATCAGATTTTTGGATAATTGCTTTACCTAATTTCTTCTTGTTGAATTTTTTGAAATCAATTAATAAAGCACCTTTATCTTCAGTCAATAAGTTTTTTTCTTTGAATTTTTGCAAGGCTTCATCCATTAAATGACGAGGAACCGTGGATTCACCAGAATAAACTTGATATTTGATGTTCAATCTTGCATAAGTGTCGATATATTTACCAATAGACAATTCTCTAAATCTTTTCCAAATTTTAAGGGAATCTTCATCACCGTCTTCCATTTTTTTAAAAAACAATCTTGCTTTACTGTTTGTTTCATCTGTATTTTGAGTTTCTTCCAATTTGATGTCGTTGTTTATCTTGACGTAAACATCAAACAAGTGATTAATTGGATCGAGCTTTAATTGTTCTTCAGAACCATATTTTTCAAAACCAACGGCCAATAAACCAAATTGTTTGCCCCAATCACCTAAGTAGTTCATTCTAATAACTTCCCAGCCTAAAGCTTCATACAAGTTAGATAAGAAACCGCCAATGATGGTTGAACGTAAATGACCAGCATGGAATGGTTTTGCGATGTTAGGAGAAGAAAACTCAATGATAATTTTTTTATTTTGACCAAGAGCTGGTATCGAGCCAAAGGATTCCTTTTTAATTAAGGTTGATTTGATGACAGTTTTGAACATGAAATTTGAAGATAAAAAAAACTGAATAAATGGACCTTGAGCTTCAATTTTATCTAAATAATCGCCTTTTTCTAAAGCATCAGCCCATTTGGCGGCTAATTCCTTGGGATTACCCTTGATGCCTAATCTAGGAATAGGAATTATCAAATCGCCTTTATCTAAAGTGTTTGGAGTATTCAAAGCATCAAAAACCAAATTTGGGGACACGCCAGTTATAGTCGAAAGTTGCTCAGCGATAAAATTACGGGCTATATCAATCGGATTGTATTGCGGATGAGAATTTTCATAGGACGTGGGTTCCTTGAAACCAAACTCCTTGATAAGAGAAGTTATATCATTGACAGAAGTCATTGTTTGGTGAATTGAGTTGTTGTGGGAAGAGAAATCGAAATTGTAATTTGGAGAATTGGGCAACGAAGTGGCTTTCTTGAAGGGCTGACGAAGCAATCGAGCAGAGGAATATAGGGACCTGAAGTGCTTAATTGAGCAAGCAGAAGCAGAGAGTAGCGATTGTGAAATCAAAGACCTGTCTGTGTTGGTAATGAGAATCCTGATAGCATTCATTTAACTGTTCAGAGGAGCACTTGCAAGAGTTGGAATTACTCACACTGAAAAATTCAGCAGACAAAAATATTCAAACCCAAAAGCTTAATGTGCACGTGCATCTTTTCCGCACGGTTGGCTCCGCTCAGTTCCACAAAAACGTCTCAGCACCCTCCAAAACTTTGTGTGTTTTGATCTCTGAGCAACTCTTCTAGCTCTCTTCATAGCCCTCTGTAACAAAATATGGTGGATGTGGATTGTTCTGTTGAGGAGTGATGATCTTTTTCTTTTTCTATTCCAACACCAATTATATCATTACGACTAGGTGAAGATCGCCGTCAGCTCTGGTCACTGCCCATCTCAACGGTAATGATTAATAATTCTTCTTCATGTAGTAGGTTAAGCACTCTTCTTTTAGCTGTATCCATAAATTTGCATTATACTCTGGAGACTTGGAATATAAATACTCGATAAATGCGTTTCCCATGGCTTTGATTTTGCTTCGATAAAAAAACAAATCAGCTACACTCATTCAATTGTAGCTTTGGTGCTGCCAATTTTAATTGCTTTCAACTCGGTTTTTCAACTCAACGTTTGCACTTCAACTTATCGTATAAGCTTTCTCCAGCTTTTTTCCCTTTTTTCATTTTCCAAGATTTTCCTCTCTCAACATGTGTGGTGGTGACGGCGGCGGCGGTGGCGGCGGCGGCGACTGCGGCGGCGGCGGCGGCGGCGGCTGTGGCGGTGGTTATAGCGGCGGTGGTTATAGCGGTGGTTATGGTGGCGGTGGCTACGGCGGTGGCTACAGCAGTTATTCCGGCCGACGTAAAAGCAACAATTCATCCAAAAAGTACAACAGTCCCCAAGGGAATGACTCTCGTTGCTGTATCATTACCTAATTGGATTCTGTTCAGGTCAGTCTGGTCTATTTGTTTTCAATTTGGTTGTGATTGCTGCTATAATGTCTTCTTTATATTCCCTGTTTCTTGTTTTTTATTGTTGTCCTACCTTGATGACTACTCTCTATTTGGTTTTAGAAGCTTGCCTTTAGTTTTGGTCATTTTTTTATCTTAGTACTGTTTTTCTTTAATAGTTTTAAATTACAATTAATTTTTCGGCTATTTCCCAATTCAGAAATGTAGGGTAACACTTTGAAAACCGAAGAAGTTTTTTTGATCTTTGATGTCATCGCATTTTTTACCAATTTTATTCAACACAAGGCTGTTGAATATGGATATAACCACTGTACTAAAGGAGGTCGACAAATCAATCAGCGATTTATCCCTCAACGTTGATAAATTGACATCCAAATCATTTAATGAAAGATTGAATAGTTTCAAGAATAACAATGAAATCTCAAATACCAGTTCAGTTTTCTTGCAATCTGCTAAATTTTCAAATGATTATTACTTAATCCTTATTGATTTGATCTTAAACTATTTAAAGATTTTAGGCATCAACACTAAAAATCATAAAATTAACCAGGATCTAGAAAGAATTCAATCGTACATCTCTAGATACAACAAATACTCAAAATCATTATCTTCAACTAATCCTCAAAATGTTAATAAAGCTAAAGATTTCTTATCCTCAATTTTAACAAACAACACTGCTATAAGTTCATCCAATTTTGATAAAAATCAAAATAGATAAAAAGATAAAGATAAAAAAGATAATAATTTCATTAAAAACTCTCAAACTGCTATTTCAAAAGGTGATTCAAATCAAAAATCAAAACCAAAATCAAAGTCGAAATCTAAACCAAAAACAAAAACAAAATCTAAGACTCTGAACGATTCAAAAAACCTGAAGGAAAAAATTTCTTCAAGTTCAGCTCAAATTAGTAATGCAAAAATAACAAAAAAGAAATCGAAAAAACAGAAATCGTTTACAAAATCCTGAAATATTCACGTTGAATTTTAATATAGAAAAAAAATTAATTGTTTCATTAATTGAATCAATAAAAGTTATATACTATGAATTAAATCCATATTTTATTTAATGTTTTTTAAGTTTTGGTTTGTTTTGCTGTATTTTTTTGTTTGACATGTAATAATATATTTTTGTAAAAATTAACTTAAATAAAATAAATCCCATAAATTTAAAAGTTTCCCTAACTGTTTTTTTTTTTTTTGTTCGTTCATTTGTTTTTCCTTTTTTTTAACAATAAAAAATATGAAGTTAAAAAAAAGATTCAAAATAATATAATTTGAATATAATAAGAAAATAAAAGATCAAAAATAAAAATAAATTTCTCCAATGTAGGTATCATATAATTTGAAAAGTAAACAAAGAGAAGAAATAAAATAAAATCTCAAAAATAAAACGAAAATGAAAGACTGAATGAAATATAGTATGCAATAAGTTTATAAAACTAATTTCATAATAAATGAAAATAAATAAAATAAAATAAAATAAAATAAAATAAAATGAATTGAAAATAATAAAATAACATAAAATAACATAAAATGAAGTAGTTAAAAAAGTAAAAAAATGGTATAATTGAAAAAAAAACAATTTTCAGCTTTTTTATTTTTTGATTATAAAAATGACTCAAATTCATTTTTCATTTTGTTTCCAATAAATTGATAAACAGTGATCAACAAAGTAGGAAATAGATTACTAAAGAACGGATAATAACTTCCTTCAGTTATATTAAATTCAGAAGGAATTTCATGAATATGGTGATACTTATTTCTAAAAACTCTTAATAAGTCTAGTAATTTGGTACTATCATACCTCCTAAAAGAGTTGAGATTTTCAAAAAATGCAGGATTAAAGTAATGTTTCCAATCATTTTTAAATACCTTTTTGGAAATTTTCTCAAAACTTAAAATCACAAATGAATCTCTATCAAGAATATTCAATTTATCTGAAACTTTTAATAAAAATTCGATTTTTCGTTCATTGGTCCAAAAATATGGGTGTTTCAATATCATTGGAGAAGTTGGTCGTTCTTTAGCATTTGAATTAAGCATACTTTCAATCAAATTTCTTGCTTCATACAATTCTATATCATCTAATTCATAATTATTTCTTAATATATTCGATTCTCTTGAATATCTGTCTCCAAATGGATGTTTACCACTTGCCAAAACGAAATAAAAAACCAACCCAAGTGAAAATATATCAACACCTTTATTAAGCCTTAGCTGGTTATTTTCTGTCAACAATTCAGGAGCTCGCCAGCCGGATGTTCCTGAAGCAGCTGTTGTTCCTCTGAATGATGATTGATCTGGTTCTAATTTTTTACAAAGCCCAAAATCAGATATCAACACTCTATAACCGTTGGGATTTGTTTTTGAGTTTGTTACTAATATGTTCTGAGGTTTAATATCTCTGTGAACAATATTCAATTTATGAAGATGGTTCAAACCGCTAGCCATTTGAAATAAAATATTTTGAGGATCATCAAATAATTCTTTCTTTTTATCAATTATATCTTCTAAATTTGCTAAACACAATTCCAAAGCAATATATAAAAATCTATCTGATTGTTCTGAACAAAAATATCGTATCACATTTGGATGATCATCACTTTCTTGTAAGAGAGATATTTCATGATTAGCAACATCATAAAAATCAAGTAACATTCTTTTAACTGCCACAGGTCTATTCTCAAAAGTTCCTCTATAGACAACAGTTCCATGTGAACCATAACCAAGAATTTCATCAGATATAGTCAAGTTACTCTTTTGTATAGATGGGGTAGATTCTCTAGCTTGATCATTTAGTACTTGGATGTTTCCATTTTTGATATTTGCAGTGTTTATAGAATTTTCGGGATTGAGAAATGTAATTGAACCATTTAGATCAATATTAGTGACAGGTGAAGTGGCACTTAGATTATTATTGTTATTATTGTTGTTATTCTTTTTATTTCTTCGGCCACCACGACTACCTCTTTTTCTTCTTTTAGGCGTTTTTACTATTTCCTTATTTTCTGTTACGGGCTCTTCAATTCTGACAGTTTTAGAGGTTTTGGATTTTATAATTTCTGGTTGAGGAGAGGTTGGGGAAATAAATTCACTATTATGATCATTTTCCTGTATCGTTGTATCAAGAGTTAAATTGTGTTTTTTTTGATCAATTTTCATTTCATGTTTTATTTCATTTAAATTTTCAACAGATTCATCTGCTTTTTTAATTGTTGATGCAGATTCTTGAGGGATGTTTTCATCAGAGGTTATATCTTTTTCGGAGGTTGTATCTTTATTTGCTTCAATAGAGGTTTTTTTAATATCATGATCATTAAGTTCAATTGGAGATGAGATAGGTTCATTCAATTTGTTGATTTTTTCATCTTCAATTCTTTGGCTAAATTTTGGGTCTGGCACTGAGTGTTCTTGAGGTTCAAGTTTATTAGACAGTTCAAAATTTTCTTGTTCAAAATCATTCGATTTTTGAATTTGATTTGAATTTTCATTTAAGGTTTGGTTTAATGAATTGATTTTTTCCAATTTTAGATCTTGATTTTGTTGAGTTTCTTTATCTTTTTTTTGTGAAAATTCAGAGGTTTCTTTTGATTTTTCAAATTCAGTTGAGTCAATTAAATCTTGTAAATCCTTTAGACCTTGATGATTTTTGAATTTTTTATTTAAAGTTCCTTGCAAAAGACCCTCTGTAATTGATTCATAACCATTTGTGATATCAATATCAATATCAGTTTCAGCGAAAACTTTTTCTACAAACTCTACAGCATGATGAGTTCTTCTTAAAAAGCCAAATTTATAGACTATTTGGGTTAATGGTGGAATTATATGTAATTTTGACAAAACAAAGGCGATTGTAAATACGACAGACATGAAAAGAAAATTTTCGACAAGCCTCCAAAAGATAAGACCCATAGCTTGAAAGAGGGAGTTTTGAGATTGTTCTAATTCATTATTTTGATTTTGATTTTGGTTATAATTATGATATTGGTTGGAGTATTGATTGTGATATTGATTCAAGTTATTGGAGTAAGGGTTAAAGTATTTATGGCTTTGATAATTTCTTGAATTAGGATTCATGTTTGGATTTGGTGGATCAATAGCTAGTATACTTCTAGAAGGAAAGGGTAAAAATTTGTGATAGTTTAAATTCAAGTTTGAATTTTGATTTTGATTCAAGTCATGATTGTGAGATTGCTCTTGATCCTGATCCTGATCCTGATCCTGATCTGAATCGATGAGGAAACTGTCAGTTATTTGGGGAATATTTGGACTTGAAGATTCAACAGGGGAGGAGATTTTGTTATTTAATAATAGGGGCAAATCGGAGGATAAAGATGGGTAAGAACTCGAAGAAGGATTTTGAATAGAAAATTGATTGTGGGAATGAGATAGCTGTTTATGAACGCCTATGATTGAATTTAAAGAAAAGTTAAAGGGTTTATTCAAAGGGTTTGAGGATTTGAATTTGTAGTATTCAGATAAGGGAGCACTGTTAACTAGAGCAGGATAATTTGATTCAGACATTGCAAACCAGGAATGATTGTTAATTAGTCCGATGTAGACTTTTTCGTTTTCAGTATCGATTTTGTTATCGCTGTTGTTGTTAATGTGGTGGTTATTTTGCTGGTGATGATTTGGGTTAATTTTATTGTTTTTAAAGTGAATTGGGTTGATTGGGTGAGAGACTAATAGGTATTGGTTAGTTGTGTCATCTTTGAAGATGTCAAAAACATCAATTGCTGGAGAATCAAGGTTGGTTATCCATTTGGGAGTTGACAGAGATGAGTCTAAGGATAATAGAGAGTTTTTGTCAAAAGGAAAGATTAGGATTCCATCAACTGATTTTTTCCTATTTTGAAGAGTTAAATCTTGGTTGATGTTGTCTTCACCAAATTTTGTAAAGTGAATGTCTATGACTTTGTTTGTTTTGTTGTTTTGGTTGTTGATTGAGGTTATAGTTAGATGGTAGTCAGTTTTTCCTATATTGATAATGGGGATATCATCGTCGTTATTATTTTTGTTGTGGTTGTTGTTTTCGTTGTTGTCGTTGTTGCTGTTGATTGAGTTTAGAGTGTTGAAATTGAAATTGTTTTTGTTGCAAGTGTTGATGAAGGATTGGTCTAGGGGGTTATTACCAAAGGTGTTTAGTATTTTGCCATTGATTGGGTTGATTGAGATTAAAGAGGACTTTCTTGAACCAGTGAAGATGTTGTTGTTTGATAGGGAGAATGGAGAGTTTAGGATTAAGTCGTTGATTGATATTTTTAGTTTTGATAGACCAGTGTTTTTATCAAAGAAGAATAAAGCGCCGTCGTTGTGAGGTTCCACCAACCAAAGGATATCATCTTTATCGTTATCGTTATCGTTATCGATATCAAATAGATATGAGTTTGTGTATAAATTGTTGTTGTCATTGTCGTTGTTGGTTTTTGTATTGATATTCAAGTTGTTGTTGGTGTTTATGATGGTTGATGAAGAAATGTTTGAGGTTAGATTTGAGTTGAGATTCCAAATGATTTCGCCAGTTTCTCTGTTTAAACCAGATAAAGAGCCATCTATTTGAGATATTATGATTAGATTTGTTATATCCAAGTCATTTATAGCTCTATTGTTTTGGAATAAAAGGTTATCATTGATTTCATTGATGTCATTGTTATTGATTATATCGTTATTAGGGTTGATGTTAAGGTTGGGGTTAGTATGTTTATTTATCGATATCTGGTAATTATTTTTATCATTGTTATTATTGTTATGAGATATTATTGAAAAGCAGGAGATAAATATTGAAAGGTTTATATATATAATAAGAAAACCAAAAAACAAAAATGAATTCATTTTTCAGATAAATATAAAATAATGGTTTAAGATGAGTAAAAAATTGAACGAGGTAGACGATTTGTAGATATTAGTAAAATAAAAGGTGATTTTTTAAATTTCATTGAATTGAATAGTTATTATTATGTTATTGTTATTTTTATT
>JAKTTS010000232.1:0-23482 GCA_030560485.1 Ascoidea tarda (nom. inval.) | reverse complement strand
AATGGAAGTGAATTTATAAATGAATAGGATTTTTTTTCCACAATAAATTTTTTTTCTGCAACGTTTTAAGATTGTATTGAGCTCAGAAATATCATTTGAGCTCTCTGATGAGTAAATATGTTTTCACAAAAATTTAAATTTATTTAATTGGTTTGTGTATTTGTTGAAATTTGCAAGTCAGAATTTTAGCGACAATGAAATCAGATTTGAGTGCAGTGGCAAATAAGATCTTATTGCCATTAATTAGACGGGCAATAACCGCACCCATATATTTACCAACAATAAACACATTAATTTTTTTTGATTTTATTTTTTTATTTTGGTTAATAATGGCAAAAATTTTTGACATTTTTATTGCGAAGAAGATATCTACAAATAAGTACTTAGAGATTGAAAAAATTTTTGATTAGTTAATTCAACATTCCTCATCCATTTCTTGCTCTTAAAACAAATTTGATTCAACAGTTTCAATCAAGTGATTTACAACCTTTTTTTCTTTTTTTAACCAAAATTGATTTATTTGTAGCTTTGGAAGAACATTGGTTTTCTTTTTTAATTATTATTCAATATCTATCAATATGGGAAATTTAAATATTTTTTGCTAGTTTTACAAATCCAGTCATGTTTCGTTGTATATTTTTTATTAACGACACACTTGCTAACCAAAAGCACACAACATCACTAAGACCATCAATTTCGCTAATTCGTATTTAATTATTTTTTTAGCATGAAAATTAGTTTAATAAATCACACTATGACCATTGGCTTCATTACCAACAAAAGCAGTAAAAAAGAATCATCAACAAATTGACAATAATCATGAATTTGAAATAAATTTATCCATTGGATCAATCTTTATCAAAATTTTCTATCACATCACTGAAACTCTGAAGACATTTGGCAACTTAGATTTTTTTACAATACTTAAATTTTTTTGTTTTATTCTAATTTCAGCTATAATCTTAAAGCCTACTACATTTGAATCATTTGCGATTCGATGATATAATGATAAATTTTTGAAATAATTGAAGAACATAATCCCAAGAAAATTACTACTAAATAGATTCACTTTTTCAACTGACTGATGTCAGTAAAATTTTTATTTCTTAAAAATGACTTCCTTTCTTTACTATTTTCAAAAGATTTGCACAGTCAGCCTTCAATTTTGAACAATTTACAATAGTCCTTATTCTGCAATTAAAATCATGCGCCATAAAACGCAATTGATCCAAAAAAAAATATTGACCACGAATCAAATTGATTTGCTTTTTGGAATCTTTATTATTTAGCGCAAAAGCTGATAAAATTAATAAATTTTAAAATGACTTAGTATTTTTAAAATTTCCTTAACTACTCAATGCTTAGTTCGTTTTAAAACACATTTTGTAGTATTTATTTTTATCATTATTTGCAATAACATTAGGTGAAAATTTGATTTTTATTCACGCTTCAACAACCTCAAAAATCAAAGAGAATTTTACAATTTATATCAATGAAATAAAAATTAAGTGATTAAAAATTAGGTTTTATCATTAAAATCATTCATAACTTAAATGAAAGATTTATTTAAAACTTTTGAGAATATAGTAGTAAAATCTAAGCAATTAATATTAAGAATATTTTTATACATTAAATTAATTTTTAACATTAAAAAAATTAAATACAAGAAATTGAAATTTGTACCTGATTTCAAAAAAAATCTCATAGGACAAATTATATTCGATGAATCAATTTTTTAAGATCCACTATCTTAAAGCAATATACTAAAAATAAACAGTCCATCAATAAAACCTGCGCTTTGAATATATAAATATAAAAATCCAAATTATTTAATTTAAATAATAAAATTAAAAAAATACAAATATATTCGGTGTGATTTTAGTACTAAAATTATTAATTGAGTATAATTCTATCTTAAATTATAATGTGATATGAAATATTATGAAAAACATAAAACTCATATTTTAATATAGTGATAACAAATAAAATACTTTTGTTTGATATATTAACAAAGTATTAAGTTTAATGAACGTCTCCGTCAATAAAAGTGAGTAAAAACTATTTACTGGTTTTGTAATAACAACTGTTCTCGAATGTAATAATAACTGTAGATACTTGTACTTTAATAAAGCATGTAATAATTCAAAAATTCAAATGAAAAAAATAATTTTCTAATGCGAAAAGTGTTTGAACTAAAACAGGGTCAAGTAACTCAGTTTAAAAATTAAAAGTATCAATTTTTTGATTAATAGAGCTTCACTAAGTTATTTGGAAAAAATTTGAAAATACAATTGAAATTTGATGTCATCACAAACAGACCAAGTATGACTATAAAGAAATCAAAAAAAAAATCTAAACACGTGACTATCACTAAAATGATTAATGTAAGAGACAATGCAAATTAATTTACATCAATTATTTTTGAAAATCAAACATTTTTTTATTGCTTTTGTTGTTGAAATATATTTTATTTCAATAAATGAAAACAAAACAATAGTCTGCTTATTGAATAAATAGAAGAGTGAGTTTTTATTTTGCATTGTGAAGTTCACACTTTTGATTTTTTATTCAATTTTGTCATTGGCCGAGTTGATAATACTAATAATTGTTACATTTTTTTATTACTCAACAGGATAATATTCAACTGTGACAATTTTTGGGTTTTCAAAAATTCTGTTACAAAATATGTAACAGTTAAATGTCAAAATATTTAAATGTTATTGATAATCATGATATCTTTTAATAATATTAGCTAATGTTTTGATCATTATGTATATTTACTTTTATTTATTTATTTTAACTTTTTTCTTTAGCCAATCAATTTTAGTGATCTCTTATTATTTAAGTTTCCAAAAACCGCTACGACTACTCATCTGATTTTTTTTTATCAAAACATCAGTTTTATGCTGAGTGCACCTTTTCAAATGGTGTTATTTTTTTTGAATCTGGTGTATTGTTGTTTTGTTTAGAAATTTTTTCAACTTAATCGAAATTTTTTTCCTTCTTAAAAAATACAAATACCTCTTGTTTTTTTTATTTCTTTAATTTTGCCAAGGAGTTTTTTTATTCTTTATTTCTTGACGTCAAACATACATCTATATTAAACTTTTGAAATGGATTTAGGAGTTTTATTTTCAAAATAAAAACGTCATTATCACTCCTACTTTCAATATAAAAAAAATTGTGCGCACCAATTGTTTTAAAACATTAGTAAAATTGTTATTCTTATTTTTGAACACTAAATTTATTTTTTTTTTTGAATCAGAATATTTTTTTTTTTTATTAAACTTGGTCGTCGTATTTATTTTGACATAATTGACTTTTTGTTCTTGAATTTTATGTTTTAATCAAATTTCAATATTTTTTGCCCTTATTAAAATTTAACTTTGAACTGGATTTTTATTAATTTTTTTTATTTTTAAAAGCAATGACTTATTTTTTGAAAATGACTTACGAAAACAAATATCAAAAATGAAAAAAAATGAGCAGTTTTCTCAGAATGGTTTTCTGTTATATTAATTACTACAAAAACCTTTGATGTCTAGTGTAAAACTTTATTTTTCAATGCTGATAAAATTACTCGGTTTTTACCATGATTTTCAATTTTTATTGGAGATTTTGCCGTGAAAAGTTGAATACTCTTTTTTAGTGTCCTTGAGAATAAAACCAACGGAGTTCTGCTTTTTACTTTTTTGAGCAATGACTCTGATATTTTTGCTAATGCTGATTCAATCAATTCAATTAAAAAATTTTTACTTAATATCAAATCCTTTGCTGGGAGCTTCAAACTCCTGAAAAATCAAATATTAATGCTCAAGGATTATTTGTCTGCGCTCAGCACATTCTCATCATTTGTTGCTTTATTTGGTTTTAGATCTTTTGAACCTGATTGCTTTTAAACAAATTTAGATGAATATATCAAAAAACAAAAAAATATTAAAAATTAATTGAATGATTCTTGGTGATGAATTTTCAAAAAAATTAAACAAGAAAAATCAGAAAGTGATATTTTATATATTATTTAAATTCAATTTTTTTTTGATAAAGTTTTACCCACGAAATTTTTAATCAAAATAATAATTGTCATGGGACAAGTTATAATTTTCATTTTCAAAAAACAGGATCATTGAAAAATTTGTGATTCATATAGATAAATTGAATAATTAGTATTTGATTATTCATTTTTATTATTTGAAGAAATATTTACATGAATAATTAGATTATTAATAACAATTTAAAAAATATTACAATTATCAGAATAATTCATATTATTATTTCTCAAATAGAGTTAATCAAATTTAAAAAAAAATAAAAAAAATTTTTGAGTCTGACATGAGGTTTCATTTATTTAATAAGATCACTTTTCTCAAAAACTCATTAGATAGTTAAATTTTTATAATTAAAAACCTAAAAAATTAGAATTTTAACAATAGAAAATGCAAGTTCACAATCTAAAATTGGTTATCTCAAAATAGTGTTTCTAGCAATGAATTCTGATAATGTAACTGAGAAAAATAAAAATTGACAAACTGTGAAGATCATATTAATGTTAATACTTAAAAGAAAATAGGTCATAATTTCTAATGTAAAATCTAATTGTATCAGAAGAGTGAAAGTATATTAAATAGTAGTTTTAATTAATGAAACTACTTAGCCGGATCAATTAATAAATTAATAAATTAAATAAATGTTGAAATCGATAATACTAAATAAAAGATAGTTGTTAATATAGTAATAAAACCAGTTCACAAACTACAAAATGGCATTATAATTTTCCGCTTCACCAATTAATCTAATTACGTGGTGATTTAAATTTCAAATTTAATTCTTTATTTTAATTAAAATGCGACAGGGGGTTTTGTGAGACAGTAAAATTAAAATGTCATCACTATTGTTTCTGGTATTAATAAAGAAAAAATTTATTTGTTTATTTGAGAAAACTTCACGAATAAAATTAAATTTGATCTCATTATTTTTGGATAGATTATAAAATAAAAATAAAAAAAATCTAGTAAAAGATCAAGAATTATCCTCAAATAAATTAACATAAAAACCATAGCAGCTTGGTTCTTTCAGAATATTGTTGAATCCCAAGCAATTTTTCATTGCTGCAGTTAGTAATATATATTTTATTTAGTTGGTGCAGAAGTCATAACAGTGTGATTTTTTGCTGAGCATGAAACTAAGTTTCCATATGCCATTTTAATCTACTTATTTTGACTTCTCATGAAGCTTTTCTTAATATTCCACTTTCAATCACTAAACACATTTAATCTCACAGCGGTTTTGGGAGAATGATCAATTATCGAATTTTTTTTAATTTTTTTAACAATTCTGAATTGAGTGTGTTTTCGTGGCACTTAGCTTTTAATATGATTAAAAAATGGGAGTTAGATTGACAAACATATTGCAATACAATTTGACAACCAGATATTTGATGTTAGACACAAAAAAATCAACTTTTGTTTGACAGTGATGTCTCCAAACAAATATATATTTAAAAGAATTTTGCATATTAATCAGTCTAGCATTATTTAATCGGTATTTAGATTGTTTGGCAGCATCAAGTACGTTTGATTTGAGTTTATTATTTAAAATTTTTTGTCAAAAGAGTTTCTTTCTCATATAATTTTGTAAATTATAAATAAGATTGAATATTTTCACTAAATTTCTTTAATTAAATATTATATATATTCTTTATTTGCTTCATATTTTTGACAAAAAATAATTTCTGCTTCTACATATCTTTCAATTTGAACTTTTTGATTAACAGTGGTTTAACAATATTAATGGTTTTAACTTCTTAAACAGTAATTGATAAATCATAAACATAAATTGAAATTGAACACTTCTAATTCAACTATCAGCACAGATCAAAAAAACGTCTTTTCTAAATACAACTTTTCATGATAAAATCTTTAAAGATATTACACCAAATATAATAGAGTTGTTGTAATTTTTGAAAATCTTTGCTAATTTTCTTGTTTAACACATTTTGGCCATTGCAACAGCATGTAGATCAAGATTAACAGGAAAATCAATGTTCTTAATTATTAACGCTATTTTTGCATCTAGCCGTCAAATATTTTATATCTTGATTAGGGTTAGTGATAATATTAATCTCAATGTATCAAACCGCATTAAATAGGCATAAGCTTCAATATAATTTGGAACAACTTATTTTTAAAATCTATTTTCAACTAATTTTCTCTTGAGCGGTCAATGATCATTTTCTTCACGTGTGAAATTGAACACTCACTTTGTTTTAACTTATTTATCATCTACAGAGGTTCTAAGAACAACACTGAATCGATTGATCTCCTGCGGTGTCTTTTTCACATTATTATTTTTATCCGACTATTGAGATTGTTTTAAATTTTCAACACATTAATCAAATATGATTGTCTTTTAAATTTCAGTTCAAATAGCATAAAATGTATGTTTAGATCAATTTATTTTACAAAAGACAGATAGTAGACAATTTCAATTAGTCTCACATTACTTTTTTTAAGAATTTCATCAAAATTTTTAATTTTTTTAACAATTGAAATTTTATTTAATCAATTCCAATTATTTTGATTTCAGTATCACAAAAAAATTAGGCAGTTCAATTCTGATTGTTTTTATTTTTTGACTACTTTATTGTAAGTCTAATAAATCCAGTTTTTGGATCAAGAAAATAGAATTTTATGAATCTTCTGGCTAAATTTCATTTAAAACATTTTTCTTAAGAAAACACAATTAAATTCGGGACTCATCTTTAATTTTTTTGGCGGAGTGAGTGGATTCTTTTGATGCTGACATATTAACAATATTAATGACTCTGGCCTTACAGTTTTAACATTGTTTTAAGTAATGAAGACCTATAGTTGATTATTCAATTGATTTGTCTCTATTGGTTATTTGGCAGTCTCAACTAAATATTGATGAACTGCATACAAGCAAATGTGATTTGCTAAATGATGAAAGATTAAGAGGCTGTGGCAAAGAATTTTCTAGAACAGTTTCATTTGTAAAGCCGAGATTAATTAGATTTTTGTTGAAAAAGTTGTTTTCAATAAAAATATGAGATTCATTTTTTTGAATGTGCTTAATCAATGATTTTGGTTTGTTTTGATTCAAAACAAATTTCCAATATTTTGGTGCCAAATTGAAACTTACAAATATATTATTGGTATTTGCTTTAAATATCTTTGTCTGACATATTCGTCGTATTCAAAAATTTGACTTTTCATTGGGTGTTTGACGTTAACTATATTTTCTGATCAACTTAGTGTTTTGTAAAGAGTGGAGTTTGATTTTTTCAAAACAATTTAGTCATGATGAAAAATTGCATCTATCAAGAAAACCCTCCATTATTGATTTTATACTCTGGTATCAAAACCTGGATCACTCATTTTGAGTTTAATTTGTTCATTTGAATCTTCGGCGTTGCACTTTCAAAACGAAAAATGGGGGCAGTGAACTGTTAAATGAGACCATTTCTGAGAACCAATTTTCTTAACTTCAATGTTTTCTGTTGACTCACTGCTCAAATAAATCGTAAAAGTGTATTTGTTAAGCCCTATGACTTTTTGAAGATTAAAATGAAGTTAATTAGTATATGATCTTTTCACATTTGAAATTGAAATGTTGACCACAAAAAAGGTATGCCTTGAGATCTGTGAAAACTAAATTTTAAAAACCATAAATTTGAATTTTTACGTCTGCAGATTTATATGAAGGAGAGATAAATTCTTTTATTTTTTTTTGGTTGGAAAAGTTTTTCTTAGTTATTAATAAACTTAAAAAGAAGATTTCCGAGATCCAGCACTGATATCAATAATGTGTACAAATTGATCGATGATGGTTTTTGTTGATTGTTTGAACAATATTCATTTTTTGATATCAACTCAATAAATCAAATTCAAAATCTAAAATCAAATAATTTTCCGCTTTATTTGCAAATAGTATCCAAAAGTAGTTTGACTGGTTGCTTAGGACCACCTGCATTAATTAATTTGCAATATTGAGTTAGTTCCTATTAATATGATTTGTTTAAACAGTTTCTGCAAACTTCGCTAGATTGATAATGGCTCGTGTTGAGGTTTTCATTATTTTGTCATTTGTTAACTTGAAAACTCCAACACCAATTGTACGTTCAAAATTGCATATGTGCTTCCTATTTATTTTATTAGCAAATCCATTGAGTTGGTGTTTCAAGCTGAATGAATTTATAAGATTAGAATGAATTGTTTGACTTTGGAATCAAAAAGGATACTGAGAATTTTCATGTCTATGAAATAAATTGCTTTTAAATTGTACATTTTCTTTTCGATTTTTAATTACACCAGTGAGATTATTATCATTGTCAGTAAGTCATTTTGTCTTTGTTAAAATAAATCTCGTTTGAGTTTTCGGCAATTTCTGCTATAATGACAAAAAATCCAACAATTCAAAAAATTCAATCAGAATAATTCAATGCTTGACTTTTGTCTTTAAATACCGATTCATGTAACAAAAAAATTAACACAAATTAATTTTTATTTTCACAATTTATTAAAACTAAAACCATAATCAATAATTGAAAATCAGTTCATTTTTTAAATAGGTTTAAAATGATTGAAAATTAAGTTTTTCGTATTCAAATTTTTCAGCAACTTCTTTACTTTTTAAATTAAATCAAGCAGCATGGAACCCAGCTGATTTAAAACAAGAATAAAAAGCACAAATATGATGGACTTGTTTTATTTCGTGTTTACGAATTACTGCAGTAACTGATGAACTTGACAAATTCTTCAAAGGCTTAGCTCCTTCAAAATTTGTTAGATACATCAGTGATTAATTGACTTTGAACCCCATTTTGACACTATGGTCTTCATCTTAAATTTTGATAACATTTGGTCTTAATGAAATTTTAATCGAAACACTGAGACCCGCGACAATAAAAAAAAATAAATAAATAGCATTAACTGCAACTTTGAACCGTTTTAGAATCAACGCGTTATCATGAAAAAAATTTGCAAATGATTTTTGAAACGTCACATAAAATAAGAGCTATTCAAAATTTGATATGTAATAATCTGCTAAAATGGATTGGATTAACAAATTGTCATTTTAAATTTATTGTGGTCAATGTCCCAATGTTAAAATATTCCATGAGTGTGAAAGATTGATATTCGAAACCTGAGAATTATTAAATTAATATTGGTTGTATTAATAATAAGTAATCGATTAGTAAAAATTTTTATGTGAATTATTTTGTATTTAAATCAATCATTTATCAAAACGATTGAAAAATTATTTGAAATATCTGATGAAATTATATTTATAGATATAAATAAAGTTCATCAAAATAAAAAAAAAATAAGCGTAAATAATTCAAAGTAAAACCAGTTATAATTTATGCCATAAAATTTAGTAGCTCAATACGTTATTATATAAATAATTGATTAAAAATAAACTATTAAAAAACGAAAATCCAATTGTAAAAACTCAAAAAATAGAATTTAATTTTAAATATCTCAATATAGAATCCTAAACGTTAAAAATATGGTGATATTTTCAAAGAACATGAAAATTTATAAAATGTAAAGTTTATGATAAAATTAATTAATAAATTTAATAAAATCACAAAGAGTAAAATAATTTTTTGTTGTATCAAAATGATGAGAGTGATATTGTGAAATAGTTACAATTAATGCACTTGTTCAAATGAAAAAAAAAAATGAAATAAATTATATGAAGGTTAAAGTTAATAATTTTGAATATAAAATATTTGTTCTTTAGTACTAAAAATAGTTAACAGGTTGCAAAGTAACAACATAATTTTGGACTCATTTCTCCAAAATTATTTTTCGCATAAAGAAAAAATTTCAACAGATTCAATTGGTTGTAATTTTCTTATAATTTTCAATTCTCTTTACAAATGATAATACAAATAAAATAATATAATTAATCTTCTTAAACTGGAGTAGACAAAAAAAAATATCACAACGTTTTATAATGCTGGTGATAATGCATCGGCTTCAGGTTTGCAAAAAAATGAAACTACAACCTGATTTAAATATTTTCATTCATTTCGAATGTCAAAAAATAATAATAATGATAAGCTTTTTTAATTATGCATTAATAATAAGTTGATCAAAAAGTTCTTGAATTATTCGTTAATTATGCCGAAACAGTGTTTGAAACTATTTACAAAAAATCTAGTTGCGAACAGCACATTTTCTTTCACAGCAAACAAAAAATTTTTGTGTTTGTGGTTGATTTAGTTACAGTAATTTATCTTTGCAATTAGAAATTTTGCTGTTCTAGTTTTCGCAATAGTGACATGTTTATGAAACAACTTAATTGAATTTGGAGTCCCATTTTGATGGTGATAATAAATTAGGCAAGTTGTACTTCCAAAATTTCAGGAATATTTTTGATGTTCTTAAAATTATTATCACACTTTAAAAATTAATACAAGAGAATCATAACAATCAAATTTTAGCACGAGAGACGAAACATCACAAAACCATATTAAGTTATTTGATTTACTCACTTGATAAAAACTTTACAGATGTTTTCCTTTAATATTGTGAAACAGTAAATCAGAATTTCATCAATTTTATTGATTCAGTGTATCAAAAATAATTGAATACAACAACTCAATTTCAAAATCATTTTAAATGTATACCAGAAATCTATTGTAAACAATTATTTATATATTGAAAAAATCCGATTAAATAATGGTGAAACCT
This sequence comes from Ascoidea tarda (nom. inval.), assembly GCA_030560485.1. Classification (NCBI taxonomy): domain Eukaryota; kingdom Fungi; phylum Ascomycota; class Saccharomycetes; order Ascoideales; family Ascoideaceae; genus Ascoidea; species Ascoidea tarda (nom. inval.). Next base: position 12,758 of record JAKTTS010000232.1, on the reverse strand, counting down.
TTAAATTAAGTCAAACGACTTTTGAAAAGCAAAATATTTATATGATTGAAACTGAAATTAATTTTTATTTATGAAATAAAATTTGTGAACAGAAAATTTTACTTGAGGAATAAATATTAAAAAGCAGGTTATGTACAAAAAAAAGTCCAAAATAAATGAATGATCAAGTTAATAATAGTGAGTGTAAAAACATAGTAATAAACCAGTTTGACAGCTATAAATGCCTCAGAGTAGCAATATAATTTTGCAGTTGCCGACAAATTGTAATATGATTATAAATTAAATTTGAAAATTAATTCAGCAATTGGATAGCGGTTTGTAATGTAGTTCTGTCAAATAATTCAAATTAAAATGTCAGCAATATTTTGTGTATTATTGATTCAATTCAACTTTATAGGTGCTTTCAACACAAATGACAAATGAAATGAAGTTTATGGTCACACGTTTAAGAACATTATGACTATAAAAAAAAAAAATAGTTAATGAAAGATTCTCATCACCAAATAAATAACTGTGAAAAAAATAGCATTTTAGTTTATTTAAAATATTGTTCAAAACGAAATCACGTTTGATTGCTTTAAGTAGCTGAGTAAATGGGCGAGGACCGATAAAAACCCAATAATAGTTTGTCTTTTTGACGAGTATCATAATCAATTTTTATTTCGCTTGGTAAAATACGCCCCTGGTCAATTTGTGTTAGTTTACTACTAGTCCAATTGCTACCATCAATGACAGTTAATTACTTAAAACACTTGACAAGATAATAAAGAAATGTAAAATTTCTGTTTTTTAAGAAAAACTTAAATTAGTATAATTAACTGAAACATTGATGCTAATCTAATTGAAGGAATGAGACTTTGTATGAAAAACATTTTTCTATAGTTATTAAAGATCAGAAAAATGATTTTTGGTTGAAAACCCTAAACTTTTATTCAACAAGGATAGTAAAAAAGAAGTATCATATATAACGGTATTGGGCATAAATGACAAAATTCCAGCGAATGTTTTGTATTGAAAATAATCAAGAACATCATGTGCTTTTCACCGAACGTTATTATCAAAACTACTTTTCAATTAAGATCTCTGCGGTTTTACTTCTTGAGTTTAAAAATCCTAAAGAATTTTTTTAGTATAATTTTTACACAATACATTACATTTATTTTGAAATTGGTTAATTTTTTTTTCAATAAATAATTTTCTCTGTTATATGCATTTTATTCTAGAATTTTTCATCAATATTTCTTTAACTATATTAATGTTTTCAGCAGCTTTACAACAAATTAATCATAATCTATGTAAATTTAAATTAAACAGTTGGCTTTAAAGAATAAACACGGATCAAAAAAATTTTGTTTGTACATACAAATTTTTATAATTAAAATTTTATTCTTACTGATCCAAAATTGAGGACCCCGTTTGATCCATAAAAATTTTTAATTAATTTCTAAGGTTATTATTTTTTATTTTTTGTACCTGCAGGTGGATCAAGATAAGCCGGATAATTAATATTTCTATTTAAAAATACTGGGTTTTAAAAGAATTTCAAAAAATGAATTCTTTTTAGTAAAGATAATGATAGTGGTAATTTCAATGTATCATAATACATCACATAGGCAGTAAGATCAATATAATTTATACCACGATTATGAAGATTCATTTTCAATTGTTCTGTTTATAAAACATTCATCACCATCTATTTCATATTTGTTCTCACATAACAAAGGTTTTTTTATAAATTTATATTCACCAAAACTTTTAGAGGCAGCATTGTATCAATCAACATCATGGGTTTAATTTTTATTATTGTTAATTCTTTTCAACTATTTGGCTTTTCAATATTTTATAAACGTATAAGAATAAAACTTTGAATTAATAAATTTAAACTTAAAACTTAATAATTCTAGAGTTTTATGAGATTGTTTAACAAAAAACGGATATTTGTAAAATTTTATTTCTACGCTGCAAATTGTTAGCTACTTTAGCTACTAATTTTAAAAATGTAATATTTTTATTATTATAAAATTCAAATTTTTTTTAATTAATTAACTTTGATATTTCTCGGAAAAACAAATTACATCATTTTTTTCAATTACTAAAATGTCACTTACCACATTTTGATAGAATTAAATTTTGCAATAAAATTTTCGATGTCATTAGCTATGAATGTTAATTTTGTCATCAACGATATATTTTAATAATTTTAATCACTATTAAGTATGTCATTAGCAATCTATTATTAGAAATTCTATGCTTTGATATTAATATTTTAATTATATTTTTGGGAGGTTGTTTATTGAAATTTCATTTTAAAATATTGTATTTTAAGTTATTTATTCACTCAATAAATTTTCAAACGTCGAGATCTATTTTATAAATAAAGATTAATTTCATTTTCAAAAATTTAGTTTTATTTTTTTTTTACAACTTATTGTCTTCATGTAAAACCATTCAATATCAATTAATCAGATTTTTTGAATGTTCTCTGAATGAAATTTAGTAAATTATCAGTTTGAATACTTAATGATTTACCTGCTTATTTGTGATCATCAATTATTTACAACTCATTTAATCTATAAACCCTATAAAAATTTTTATTTTTCAATTCTTATGTTCTAGAATGATTAAATTTTTTCAAGAAAAAAAAATTCAACATAATAATTTCTAAAAAATAATTTTGTCAATTAAATCTATTCAGGTCGATCCATATATTTAAAAGTCTGAATGATCGTCAACAACGTGTAGTCTACAAGAAAAGTGATATACATTGTTGATAGTGATGAGTAGAATGTCAAACAGTTTTAAATTGTCATTAGCGCTAATAGTGTTTTTCGTCAATTTAGTACAGTCGTCGAAACTTCAATTACAGTTCCATTCACACCAATTGTCATTTTTAATTCTGTTCGAGACAATAGTGTAGAATTGTTTCTCAATATGAATCAAATGTTTTTAATTTATTAATTACCCCAATGAATCATGAAGACTTAAAGAACTACATCCATCTTATTTGTGCTCTTTATCTTCGTTTTGAATCAATTGTTTTTATGCAGCGTTGCTTGAGATAAAAAATATGTATATTGCTAATTATCTAAAAACCAATGAATTTTTGTGGGACTGTTTTTAACCAACTCAAAAAATGGAGTCACTTACAATTAAACATATTTTTAAAAATATTAGTGAGTTGAAAAAATCAGAATTATGTGGTAATAATTCTGTTGAAGTTAAAACCAGTGATTCATTTAAAAAAAAAATAATTATGTAATCTAAAGTACGTTCTTCAGCTCAAGTGATTTCAATCAATATCGAGAAACTGTCAAGAGGTAAAAACGTTTTAACATCATGAAAAAAGCAAAATTATTAAATGTCCTAAAAGTTTTTATTTTTTAATGGAAATTTGCAGAAAATATAAAACAGACCAATTCATTTTGATTAAAGACAATCATTATGTTGAATTTATTCTTCATGGATGTGCCAAAACTTGTATTATTAACGATCTCGAATGTGTCAGTGATTATGATTAAAGTAATGTTATTTTTCAAAATGTAAAAGGAATACACATTTTTAGTATTGAAGGAAGCGATCAGACCCGGTTTTTGAAGTTAAAAGTTTTCAAATTCATGAAAAGCTCACTACCAAATATAATTGTTTTTGGGAAGCTAGCCGAAAGTGGTCACACTGCACATATTAATGAAAATACTTTGGCTATTGAAAAAAAAGCAGTCCATGTAGATAAAAATACGAAGTAAAACAACATATGCTCACTTTTGCAATAAAAATAAAAAATAATTTGATTTTATAAGTTCAATAGGACTTGTTGCAATTAAATTATAACAATGAAATCGTTCAATTAATTCACTCAAAACAATATTTTACAATTAATTCTTTTTTAAAGTTTTCACCGCAGCAATTGTCAAATGTAAATTTTGCTGCCGATTATTGATTCAAACACAAAAATCAAATCAAAAAAGATTAAAGAGTTTATTTTCGCAGATATAATTTTGGGGAGATTGTTACTCAAATCAATTGTGTTTAAAAATTAATTGCCACAGAGAAGCACTCTCATTTTATTGTCAGTCAACTTCTCAACTTTAAATCTGAAGCAAATGATAGACTAATTAAATCAATTTGAGTTTTTGAAAGATTCTTAAAATTACAAATAAAATGCAAAGATCTATTAAAGCAGGGAGCAAATTTAAAGTATTGAAATTTAAAAAATCGATTCCTAAAAATATTCTCATTTAGCATCTCACTGCATTAAATTTTCATTTCAAGACAGCAAAACCAAAAATTCTAATAATCAAATTAAAATCAAAATTAAAAACGGCTTGTTGATACCAATCTTTTAATTCCATGATGAAATGTTCCTTTCAGTAATGCAATTTATTTCTACAAATATCATATTTCGAATAAATCAAATTTTATTTTTTGGGAAAAGTTGAGAACTACAAAAAACCTCTTGTTGCTAATAATCAATTTAAAACCGTATTTTCGCAATCAGTCATAACGAACAACTGAAAATATGTTCAAGAGCTATTGATGGAACATTTTTTTTTATCGACTCATCAATTAAAAAAAATTTTTTTAGGGAAACTAATAAATTCAACATCATATGATTGAGCTTATTTAAAACAACGAATCACATCTCGCTATTTAATAAATGATATTACTCAAAAAATTTTGACCCCATGTTTTTAAATTTCATAACTTTGAATGGAGCTTAATCGTTTGAATTCAGGCATTCTAAAATCGCGGGCTGAATTTCAATGACTAATGCAAGGCAATCAATTGAACAAATTGTCAGAATAACTGATTTTTCAATGCGATCTTCATTAAAAAAAGTAGAGACAACCACTATTACGCGTATATTTCAATGAAACGAATCCTTTTAATCGGCCAATACAAGTCGAAAAAAAAAGGTGTGTTAAACAACATTGATTGAAAAACAAGTTTTCAATATAAGTTAACAAAAAAATTCAAATCATTTTAATATAATGCGTCCAGCAGTTTACGTTATCAAAACAACAATAAATATGCCAATAAATAAAAATTGTCGAAAACTGAAATCAGTAATTTTTTTGAAATATGCTGAATTGAATAATTTAAACATTTCAGCAAAAAACCCAATTGCTGAAGAAAAAAAGAAACTTGATAAAGTTCCAAAATTAAAAAAATCTCAAATTAAAGGAGGCTTTTTAAAATTTGCATTTTGTTAAACAAACTGATGATAAAAAATATTTATCAGGTTTCAAGCTGAAATATTAAATTTGATTATTTTATACTGCTCTGCTAAAAAATAATAAAAACCCCAACTGGTTGGAAACAATTAATAATATGATGATTTCAATTCATGACAAATATTCATTCACAGTTGTTTTTGAAAATCTATCTTATAACAGAATTGTCAAGAAACATTGATGTTCTATGTCAAAAATCAAACAAATCATTGTGAACGACTCAAGACCAAACTGGTTGCAAAAAAATTTTTGATAAACTTGGTCAAGACTACATTAATGACTAGCTCTTTTAGTGAAATATGATATTTTGAGATTATTAGTTCTCTTAGCTGCAATGAAAACTATCAACTATACAGTTAAATGCAAAAACAACTATTTAAAATAAAGATATTGATAATCAAACTTATTTTGATCTATCCACATGTAAAATGACCAGAAAATTATTCCGTTAAAAAATTAACAAAGGATTTGATGGACTGAATCAAAGATTTTGAATCTGGTCTAACACAAGTAAAAACAAAGCTATAAAAGATGATATCGACAAACCAAGTTGATTTATTTCGTGGCTATTGTTTGATGAAAATTGTTAATTTTTAATCTATATTAATAAAGTATTAGCAGCTGAAAACCTGGATAAACTCATAATTTGATTAAACAAATAGTGATAAAAAAATTTAAAAAAAAATCCATTGATAGGCCACAATTATGTTTTTGAACAAAAACTAACCGAATTAAAATTGGATATAGTTTTTAAAGAAAAAAATTACCTGAAAAAATTAATCGCATTTTCAAAAACAAAAATTTAAACAGAAGAAAAAATTTATTGCCAAAAAACATTTGGAAAAAATGTTGAGTGAAAGCAACTTGATGCTGCAAATTATTTTAAATGTAGTTAATTATTTGAAACATTATTATTTATGGTCAATAGTGTAAAATATGATATCTGCTTTACAACTTTTTTCTTGAGTGAAAGTTTTGTTTTTCAAACCGATCATCATGTTTATGATGTCTATTGATTATTGAACTATGATGTAACAAACAAAGTTTGTTTTCATCAATGATTTGAAAAATACTCTTGAACTAAAATTTACAATTTCCGGACTGTTTGACAAAACTGATAATAATGCAACTGATGATTATCTTGTTTAAGAGATTTTAAATATAACGATTATTAGTAAACGTGACTGGGCCGCTGGATGAAAATATCAGAAAAATTCAATTTGAGGTCCTCACAATGATAAATGACAACTTCCCTTTTCGGCTATCAAGGAAGCAAATTTTTGTCGTTTTTTCGTATTGCAGAGCACAATATATTTTACTTATTTGAGCAATGAAGAATCAGGTTTTTATTAATAATCTTTTAAATCATCGAACCCGCTATATCTTCAACATCAATTTATTTGATGATAATAATTTATTTTTAACTTTTTTTTTTGGTCTCTATTGGCATAATTTACCAAGACATAACTAAATCAAATTTCATTTTATTCGTAAGCTTTGTTCGAATGAATCAGTTAACTTAAAGTGTATTAGAATTTTTTGATAGGTAATTACAGAGCACAGACAGTGATACAAACTTTATGTGTGATTTTCTTGAAATGGCAAACGACATTTTCTATGGTACTATACATTATCTATATTTGGCCTCTCCTTTTTCTTATTTTTTTGTTTGTATCTTCGCTGTTAATAGCAACAAAATTCACTATCATAAAATCATCCAATCATTTATGACTACCCAAATCAATTATGAATGATTTTCTGCACTTTATGAACCATAATAAAAATGCTTTGCTAAATAAACAAAGATGCTTTGCAAATTTGCCAGCTTCAATATCGGCCAATTACTCTCTAATTTTATGCCCACCAATTGTGGTGCCTTTTAATAAAAATATTTCAAATTTTGTATTGTTTTATTTGATTATAGCATAACTTGGAAAGTTACTATAGCGTGAAATTTCATTTGCTATACGTTGTTCACTGACCAGTCAGTGCCTGTTGCTTTAAAATAGATTCTATATCACTGCAGAAATAGTCGTAAAGTACTTCTTTGACTGAAAAAATTTTATGTCAATATGGCTGTAGAAGCAGTAATTTTAGTGCTGGTGGTTTAATCAGTGGTGATTGAAAAAACCCAGTAATCTCGAAAAAAAAATACATCAAGCTCCTCAATGAACTTCTGAACAATCCCTTTATAGCTCACATCAATCATTAAGTAGCCGGGACTCTTTATGGGGTTTTCATCGTTGATAATAATAATGAGAAAAAAATTTTGAATTGCTTTGTAGATCCAGAAAAAATATATTAAATAATACGAAGGTATTTTTCAATCATGCTGGTGACGATTTGATTCATGGAGGGGAAGCATTAAGTGAACAGGTTGAGTTTTGCCCGCCTGTATTCGCAAATCAAAAAGGTACTAAAAACAGACGAAAATAGAAAAAAGAAAAATAAATGAGCTACAGATGTCTTCAAAGAGTAATTGATGCGCCACTGTGTTTGGCCCCTTCAAAAGTCCATGAAAGTAATGAGCATCAGTTTCTTCAATATTTTTCAATGATTTGGTTTATAAATGCAAATATAAATTTAGTTTGACACTGTACATAGTTCAATTTTGGTTTTGGTGGTTTTCAACATAGCTTTGTCAAACAAATGTTTTTATTAATTTGTAGCTTAATGGAAGGCAAAATAACTAGTAGTTGAAATTCAGAAATTAAATGCTAAGTTGATTAAAACTAAGCAGCCTGCCAATGGGCTGATGTTATAGGAGATTCTTTATGCTCCAATTGCAACAAATCTAACATTTATTTTCGCTGCCAAAGCCTGCCAAAATAATATTTGATTTGCTAATGATGATTTTTATGACGGGAAATATTTTGTTAATAAAAAAGTTGTCATCAAGATTTGCTGATGTTGCTTCAGTGTTAAAACAAAAAATATTGAACCTGATTTTTTGCATGATCTTCTTTGCCATTCAAAAAAATGAAGAACCTAAAGCTTGGAAGCAATAAAATGTGAAAGTCAATGGTAATTTAAAATCAGATGCTTATTTTATATCAATAGCAACTGAGGTTATAAATTAAACATCTACCAAGCGCTCAAAATTTACTTATCAATTCATGAAAAGAGCTATAGTTAGTCCGATGCCAACAACAGCAAATAAAAACCCATATAATAATTAACTATGACGATGACTTTTCCATGTTTCTATTGATGCATCATTAAAAAATCCAGCAGTTGAAGTTCGATGACTAAGCCATCGACTAAACAATTTTTCGTATCTATTAAGGAAAATAAAAATTTCTATCAGGCACGAGAATAATTCAGATTCAAACATTATTATTAATATATGTTGATAACAAAAAACGATTAGATAATATTAAGGTAGTTAAATAGGTTGCTAGTACAGGTTAAAATATAAACGAAAAGAAAACCCCTGTGTGGAAAAAAAAAATGTACAATATAGACTACCACAAAATATGTTGGTAAACATCACAAGATCATCATTTTTAAAATGGATACCAATCACCTTGCTTAGAATTCACGCATCGACTCCCTCTTTTAATTTTACAAAGCATATCTGAGTTTACAACAACTGCAAACATCAGCCGTTTTATTTAGCACCGTTTAATCAATTTCACGCTTTTGCGGACTAAGTCTAAAACAATATAAAAACAGTAAAATAAAAAATCAAAATGAAAAAAAAAATTTTTCGACAAATTTGCCAGCAAACACTCAAATGCGTAATACTAAAATTTATTAATAAAAATTGAATGACAAATTGAAAATTTAAAACCATAGAAAAACCCGAAATCTTGGTCATCATTTTGTACAATCGACAGCGGTGTCAACTTTTGATAAATCAGAAAACACCCATATGATAGGGAATATAGTGACTTTTAGTAGATATGTGTTTTACATTACAACATAATTTTAAATGTTTTGCAGAATTAACAATAAACTGATTATCATAGTATATAACTGGGGTTAAAAATTTAAGATTAATATTCATATACACATGTATGAAAAAAACTAGGTTTTTGCCAGATTCAGTAAGTGTCATGAATTCTGCTTCCAACTAGACCAATAAAATCGACAATTAATAGTTGGAAAGCCATGTGACTTTCTTTTCATTGATTAAAATCATATAACCACTATTTTATTTTTATCGAAAATATCACCGGCCTAATCGCTGTCATTATTGACAGAGAAATGATCTCATTTTTTAGCATCATTTTCAGCCGTTCTTTTTCTTTTTTTGGAATAGTTTTAAACTTGTTTCACAAGCATCTAAGTGACATATAGATGCCATCAGCAAATAGCAATTCCACAATCAAAATGAGAATATAATGTAAGGGGAAAAAAATTTTGGTAGCAAATAAAAACATCTCAATAATTCAGCGATGTAAACTCGCGGTTTTATCAAATATTATTTCAGTTTGTGGGAGCACAAAAATGAAATAGAAGTCGACAATCACTAGTGTAGCATTACCATAAGATAAATTTATTAATAAATAACGATCATCCTATTGATATGGCCATCGATCGTTATTTTATACCATCTTTCGAGTGGACACTATCAGGTCCATGAAACATGCTCACGATTCGTAAAACATTCTTGAATTCAAATTGATGCCATCAAAAGTTTGTAGCGCTGAAGGTACTACTATATGAACAGCCAAAAATAATAAAATCATGGACATATAGTTGCAACCTACATTCAGGATTTTTATTATTTAAATTCAACTGACATTGCTGGGGCATAATTTTTTTGAACGCAATATAAGATTGATCATCAACAATTGTTTTACACTCAAAAACAGGAAAGTCTCTTGACACATGAAAGAATTTATTCAAGTGTCACATTTAAGATCTGTGTGAATTATTTGTCTAATGTGGTGACCATTTCATTATAGTTTCGTGAACAATATCATAATGGAAAAATCCGGTAGTGAAATCTATTTGATTAACGGCATAAGATTTTGTAACAGCAAAATCAAAAGCTAAACTAACAATATCATAGCAAATAACTGGAATGATTGTTTTGTCAAAATTAATGGGTTCAATTAATTTTTAACTATCTGCAAGCATTTTTGTTTTCACAAATGATTTTTCGACTCACATTTTATTGTGAAAAACCATAGATATCAAACGACTCCATCCTAAAAAAAAACCCAACCATCAGAAAATGGTTTTAGTCTTTGGTAACGGCAAGTATATTAAACAAGCGGTTTTCTTTTTGCAATTAATAAAATCAGGTTAAGGAGTTGCGAGGAACCCAAATGCAGTCATCAGACAAAACAAGTCAGACTGAGGCATGATTCTTTTCATCTTGTCATAGGCATACCATTTACAATATTATTGATAAAATCATGATCCTCATCATAAATTATCTGATTTGTTGACCTTCGAATACCGTCGATGAAAATTGATTCAGCAAGTAAAATGTTGGGTTCCTATAATAAATGGCTCCGGAATGACTTTTTCACCAATATTTTCTCCGTTCACCGTTTTATCATCACGAATAACAAAAAATCATTTTCATCACTCTCCAAACTTATATCAAAAAAAAGAGGTTTTGCTTCTATTTTATGATTTTTGAAGCAGATAGTGACAATTCTTTGATTTACACAAATAATTCTTCTCTGATTAGCAGCATATTAAATTGGAGTAAAAGCAACAGGCAGCGTCTTAAAAATACCATCAAAAGTAATCAACATGGCTTTTAATAAAACTCCAGACTCATCAAAACGACATTTTGAACGTAAAACATCTGAAGTATTGGAAAGATTATGAAACCTGTATCATTTTTGCCGTCTATCGTAATCAAGAAAATGCAATGGCCGAATGAGTTAGCGAGTTTATTTTACAGAGAGAGCAGAAAACCAATTTCAAAACAAGCAGATCTATAATACTTTGAGATGTTTTACACAAACTTTATTACCAAAAAACATTTTGTATGGCTGATCAACAACCAGTTCATCCAAGCGTGACGTCAAATTTAAAAATTAAACAATATATTCAACTGCTTCATTCCATAATTAATCAAAAACATAACAATTCAAAAAAATGTTCTTACTTCTGAAATAAAGGGGTTTTGCCTGTTCTCGGCTAATCGATTTTGATGTGAGTATAAAAAACTTGCATCTCATGCTTAAACCAAATAACCAAGCAAAAATCTGAAATCACTCCTGCTGCAAAATCATTTTTAAAGATCAATGGAGTAATTTTGGTTTCAATTAAATGAAAAAAATAGATCATCTGGCAAATTAATTTTCAAACAGACAAAAATTAATGTTTTAAAAAAGTAACCGGCACCGGCCTGAAAAACAAATTAATCTCATTTGAATAAAATTTTCTTCAAACAGTGAACATTGTGATCAATAGACTAACGGGACTCACATGTAATAATAGAAAATATGTTTTTGAGCCTCTACATAACGTTTTATAAATGATTTTTGTTGCTATTGCTTGAGATCAACTTTTGCATGTTTAATTAGCATTATTGTAGCATCAGGTGCGAATTAAATTTTGGTCTTGGCCTCTTTTCTTGGATGTCAAAAAAAATAATGAAAATTCTCTACAGCGATAATTTTTGATTTAAGATTGAAAAAAAAGTCTTTGAAGCAAATAACAAATTTGCAACCAGAAAAATTTCATGCAAAATTAATATTATCAACTGCAAATGTGAATAGTGCTGCGGTTTTTGTTGCAGCCAAAATAGATATAAAATTTGCAGCATCCGAAAAATAAGAGACCTTCTTTGACGTTAATGCACTGGACAACTGAACAACTTTAATTAGAAAAGCAGAGGTTTATTTATTTTAAAAACAAATTATCCTAAATTTCATTTAGCTAAAATCTATAAACCACTCTTTAGTCAGAAAAATATGATGAGAAAGTTAAGAATACAAAATAGAACTTTTTCCAATCTAAAACCGGCTTTTGATTTCATTTATTGACCAAATAATCAAAAAATTTTTACATAACACGTTGTTATTGTTCTCATTGAGACTCCAAAACCAAAAAATTCAAGCGAATAGTGTGCTTTTAAGCATACCTGTAGAGCACTGGGGTTTTCCGCATTTTTCTATGAATGATTTTTACCACTTAGAGCAATCCGACCGGAAAAAAAAAAAGAAAGGCAATGAAAAAAATGATTTGCCAACAAAAAAGATATCATCACCAAAACGATCTGCATATATATTTGCATCAATTAATAAAATTTCTCCTAGAGGTGAAATTCAATTAAGATTATTTTTTTTATTGTTATTATCAAAAATTTAAAACCAAATAAATCCTATCAATAGCTCAAAATTAAGTGAGACCATTAAATAAATAAGGCCAAAGCTCATCAATAGCATTATTGTGGGGATTTTATAAAATCAATTATGTTAGCACGGCGATTACTAATTAACTATAAAAACATCAAAATAGCAGGCTCTACACCAATTTTTTTATAAAGATTCTCATTTCGATCAACTTTGCACCATCATGCTTGCCGATCTATAAAACCTGTTCCAAAACAGC
>JAKTTS010000231.1:0-23581 GCA_030560485.1 Ascoidea tarda (nom. inval.) | reverse complement strand
ATAATAATAATAATAATGATAATAATAATAATAATAATAATAATAATAATAATAACAATAATGATAATAATAACAGTAATGATAATGACAAAAATGGAAAAATTGAATTTAAACTAAATTTGATCAAAATATTCAAGGTTAAAATATTTCCCAAATATTCTTACTACTTGATCGAATTGACAAATTTTATTAAAAAAAACTTTTCAAACTATTCTTTACTATTATTTGAATTAATTAACTGTAAAATCGAATTTTTAAAAAAAATTGATCAAGATATCAAACTAATCGAAATCATTAAAAAAAACGGTGACAACAATGAAGATGAAGATATAATTATACTCATCTTGAAGGATTTCGAAATTGTCAAATCATTAGCTCAAAATTTGTTCAAAGATTTCTTAAAACTAATTGATAACAAAATCGTCAATTCAATGAATAATTTGCCAAAGGATTATGGTGTAAGTGAAATCACTGTTGAAATCATGTCAAAATTAAGAAAATTTAGTGAATTTAGAGAATCTTGTCTAAATATAATTGAAGGAATGAAAATGGGTTCATGGATCGATAGCAATAAACCCCAATGGCTAAATGTATTTACTAGTAATCCTCATTATTCTAGCAATTCCAATAATAGTTTCAATAATGACAATCAAGACGTCAATAATTCTAAATACTTGTTGATGAATTTTTTCTTGGACTCAATTGACAATATTATGGTAGATTTGGAGATTAAAAGTAAGATAATACTCACAGTCAACCAAATAAAAAAGAGTAATAATCTTTATAATTCACATATTGGTTTTTTTTTAGTTACTAATTTAATTTTAATTGAACAAATTATTAAAAGAAGTGAAATTGAAAAAATATTTGAGTTTAATAAATTAAGTTTTGAAAGAATGGAAAAATTGAAAAAGAGAGCATTGAATTTCTTTTTAATCAGTTGGAAAAATTTAGCTTCAAGTTTAATGGATGTCACTGTCAATACAAGCTCAACATCATCAAGTGGATTAGGGTTAAGTGGATTGACTAGTAGCAAGATTAATAGTAAAGAAAAGGAAATTATCAAAGAAAAATTCCGTAATTTTAATAGTGAAATTGAAGAAAATATTAAAATTTTTAAAAGTTATAATATCACAGATCAAAGTTTGAAAAAATATTTGGTTCAAGAAATCAGTTTCATTATCCCCTTGTACAACAGATTTCACGATAAACATTGTGGAGGGGATTTCACAAAACATACAAGCAAATATATCAAGTACGATAAGAGTAAATTATCTGGCATGTTAATGTCATTAGCTAAATGAGATTAATAAAATGTTACAATTATAATTTACGTTCTGTTTTGTAGACCAATTTACCATCGAGTCTTTGATTTGATTCGGAGTTTGTGTTTGTACAATTCTTTGAGTGTTTTGCATTAAACTTGTTCGAATATATTGTGATTGAGATTTTGAGCAGTTTGCAAAATACTTCAAACAAGTAGTGTTTGATGGCAATTTTTCGTTTGTGGCGTTGCAAAATCAGTTTGAAACTCAAAAACTTGTCGCTAGGTTCGTTTGCGTGCGAACACAAAAAGTTAGAAGGAACGTTCGCAATATGTATTGCATTTCTACCGCGAACAATATCGGGGTTGCACAAAAAACCAAATATCCGTACATACAAAAAAAGTGCAATTGCTAAGAATTTGCGCTCTTGGTTAGCGAACAGTTGTTCAGATTTTGGTTGTGGCGAAATCCATTTGTTGCCTTCAAACCGGGTTGTAACCGTTTATCGATTTAAAAGATTTTAGCTCACTTCCGGTCTGTTGGTAAATGATACGGGGTTGATAAGAGCTGCCTTTGCTCACTTTTTTGTTGATAAATACCAGAGATTTGCCAACATGAACAACGATTATCTTCCCTATGCTCCTATTTCAAATATACAAAATCCAACATACAACTTGTTGAGGTCCAATCAGAAGTTGTCTTCAATCAACTTGGATCAAGAGGTCTCCTTGTATTCGACCAATAGTTATAACACCAAAGAAAGAGAAATCTATGAAAATTTGGCAGAGGTTTATTCAATTTTAACAACTTTGGAATACATAGAAAAGTCGTATTTGAAAGACAATTTAAAACATGAATTGTATATTTCAACTGTAAAAAGATTGATTAACCAGTACAATGCGTTGATAAATAATAACGAAATTTCTGATCAGTTTATAAACTTGCAATACTTTAAGAAAAAATATAAAATTGATTGTCCATTGGCTACTAAAAGATTGGAGATTGGTGGTCCTGATGATATAAATGATTTGACAGATGTTTCAAATAAAACCATTACAAATAATCCCAACTACAATAGTAATACTGTTGACATAAATGACAATAGTAACAATAAGAATGTGACACAGAAAACCAATCAAGAAAGTTCTAGTTTTAATAAAAATAACGATAATAATAATAATAATAATAATAATAATAATAATAATAATAATCAAATATCTTCAAGAGCAGTTGCTGAAGCTACAGGAAATTTTATAACATGTATGGATGCATTGAAATTGAACTATAAAGCCAAAGATCAATTGTACCCATTATTATCTGATTTGATAACCTCGATAAATAATGTTCATAACGATGATGACGAGGATGAAGATGAAGACGAGGAAGAGGAAGATCATGATAAGAGCGATGAAAATAATAACAAACAAAGTGGAAAACATAAATTAGATTTTGAAGGTAGAGGCAAGTTAGTTGAATGGTTAATTAAATTGAATCATATGAAAGTTAATGATGAATTGACTGAAGATGAAGTAAGACAATTGTTGTTTGATTTGGACACAGCGTATAAGCATTTTTATACTTCATTAGAATAGTGATTTATTTTAGCTTAGTTTGTTTAGTTTCTTTTATTTTTTACTTTATTTCATACTTCATACTTCATATGATTAAATATAATTAAATATTCATATATATTTAATTGTTAGTATATGATATATAAAAAAAAGAGGCAAAAAAATGTTTCAAACAATGGATTCCATTTGCCTTGCAAATATTAGACAATTTTTAATTAGTTTTTGATTATTACTTAGTTCTGACTCGGTTTCATTTTCTATCAAAAGGTTATTATCAAATTCTAAATCAACATCAATATCTTCATCAATTAACATATCTTCATCCTTTTCAATTACGCCTTTATTAGCATCTTTATTATTATTGTTACTATTGTTATTAGTAGTATTATTATTAGTATTGGTATTGTTAATATCGTCATGGAAATAAACAAAGCCATTTTGAAGAACCCAGTTTGTCTCTTCATTAATCAAATCAATCACTTCTCGTTCGTTGTTTAAAAATAATAGATTTTTAACATTACTTAATGCCAATTTTTTATTTTCATATGTCTTTTCAATACAATCTATAATTTCAAGTCTAATTGCTTTAATTAAATCGCTATTGAAAATTTGAAATTCTTTCAATTGTTTTGATGAATTGTTATCGTTGATTAGTTTCCAGATTTTATCATAGGAGCCTTCCATTAACCATCTTTCAATCTTTATGGGATAATTCAAGTATAAATCATTCTCGATTTCTTTCAAATCCAAATTCTTGTTTGGCAACGAAATCAATTCAATATGAAAAGTAGCAATTTCGCCTCTTGATAGTAACAATAGCAAGTACAATGCCATGATTTTTTTCTGGTTTTGAGACTTTAAATTTCTCTTGAAATTCTGCTTATAAAATGGCTTCAACTGGTTGATATAGTTTTGAAATCCCTTGTAGTCCTTCAAATTAATAGAAGACAATGCACCAATCTCCAAGATGTATCTGGTGACAAGCAAGTCTTCAGGATTGAACTTTTTGCCATCGCTGCTGGTGACTGGAACCAACAAGTTGAACCTGGCCAACTCTACTTTGATCTTAGGCAAGAGCTTTAGACAGAGCGAATAGTCCTGCTCGTCGAAGGCCTTCTTCAATTGGGGTGTTAATACGTTGAGTGACATTTCTGTTGCGAGTTTCCAGCGTCTATCGAGCAGCAGAGCAAGCAGTTTGTTGGTTTTGCTTCTTCTGCTTCGTTAAAACGATGTGAAGTGGCAAGGCCTAACAGTTTTGGCTTTGTGCGCGTTTCTTCAACATGTGATCACGTGGAACAGACATCCGAGGGCTTTTTGTGGTGGAGAGATATTGAGAAGATATTGAGAAGATATTGAGAAGAAGATATATTAAGATGGGGTATATTAAGATGGGATATATTGTGGACAGATACTCTGTTCTTTGAGTTGCTCTGTTTCATCGGTTTACTAGCTTTCTACGTCTGTTTCAAAGCTGTTGCTAATTTCCACGTCGAAGAACCCAAACTCGTTGAAATCATACACAACGTCCAAACCAGCAAAGGTTTGGTTGAGTTGGTGATTGTCGTTTGTGTTTTCGATAGAATTGCCATCGATTTTCAACTTGTCCTGTCCTGGCTGCTCTTTGATCAAGATGTTTGGTTGGCAGTATTCCTCCACGTCCTCATGGCTATTTAATCTGACTGGGCCATTTTGGAATAGCGAATTGGTTTGATCAATCACCAAGTGATTCTCCATTGTCTTGACTATTTCATTGTCTTTCTCTCTTTCGATCAAGAAACATCCAATAAAAAATTTTAATCCAAACTCATAAAATACAATCCCTCTATCATGGTAAATTGTATAGTAATTCTTGTTGTTCAACGTTGAAATTTCGTATTTAAATCCCGGCTGGATCTTATATTTAACATTATCTATAACATAACTCCATGAGATCTCTTTGCCAAACTCATTGAATGATTTATCAATGAATAACTGATTATTATAGGTAAATGCCTCTAGAATATTCTCTTCCTCTGGATTTGAATTTATAAGACAGTTTGAGAATCTGATCATCTTGTACTTCTCTTCATTTTTATTTATAAACTTAATTCCTAGCAATGTATAATAACTATTGTTGCCTTCATTATAAAGTTTGTTTTTTTTGCTTTTTGGCACAGTATAAACTAATTGATCATTTTTATTCCATGGCCAATTTAGCTCAATATATTTTTCTTCTTTAATTGCTGCTGATAATTTTTTACTATCCATTGAAACTGTACAATTGCTTGAATTCTTGTTATTAAAGTGATATGTTACTGTTTTATTATTGTTTTTTGCGATGTTTGGAAACTTTTTTGATGAGTATGCTCTATAATTATTCTCTCTATGGTTTTTAATATTCTTATCATCACGGTTTTTATTCCTGTCGTTATATCTGTTATAATAATAACTCGATTTATGGTTTTCATATTTGTTGCTTTTTTTATATCTTCTACCATACTCATCCTTTCTATGATGATCATCACGATCACTGTATTTCCAGTCTTTTTCTTTGTTTCTGTTTGGGTTATGATTTATATTTCTATTTTTTGCCATTTTTCTGTTTCTTGATTGATACTCCTTTGATAAATTCACTTGTTTTGGTGCCTTTTGCCTAGATTTTAAAAACTTTGAGTTTTTCTTGTACTCTTTTTGAAAATAGTTTGTTGATTTATTATTGATTTGGCTTTTGGCTTTTCTATTCTTATTTAAATCACTAGTGTCTTTCATTTTACCTCTATCATAATCGGAGCTATATTTGGTGCTACTGCTTTTTATTGGGAAATCTACATAATCATTATTGCCTTTATGATTTCCATTGGATTCACTGGTTTTTCTCTGAGCATCACTTAAAATATCTTGAACATTTTGAATATCTTGAGTATCTTGAATAGTTTGTGTATCAATCTCTTTACCTAATGATTCGCTTGTTATCAATAAAATTATTAACAATAAAACTAAAGAATTTAATAAAATTAGTTTTGTCTTCATTGTTTATTCAACTAATTTTGTAAAATTTGCATCAAAATGATATTTGATTTGATTGATTTTACATTGATTTTCTTTTTTTTTAAAAAAAGATTAAAGTCAGTAATAATCATTTATTCAATATACAAATTACCACAAATGGAAAAGTCTTCAAACCACAAAAATGAATTTATGACTTTTGTTTTGTTCTGTCTCTTTAAATTCAAATAACAAATACAATCAAATACAAAATACATTCATTATCAAAAATGCAAGTCATATGCAAATATCGTCACTTATTCTGATAAAAGGTTTAGTTTGAAATGTTGATTGCCAAATGATTCATTGACATTATCGGAAACTATTTTGGGATAACAATGAGGTTCCTCAGTCTCAGATATCTGATGGGTTTTATCTAGTTGAATGATATCACCACTAATACGCCATTCTGTATTCATATTATGGTATTCTGTCCCAAAACAATGTTTCTTCAACCATAAAACAACTGATAAGTCTGCAATAATTGAAATTTGATTGAGGATATCGTGAAGATTGATTTGGATGTTTTTGATATTTAAAAAAAGATTGTTTCTATCAGTGTTCAACGAAATAGTCACATAATTGGAATAGAGTGGAACGAACGGATTGTGAAATTGAAGTTGAGGGTTGTTTTTAACAAGTTGGTTTTGAAAATTGACATAATTTGTTTTACTGATTCCCACTTTTAAGAAATTTTGAGAGTCAGTTTTTTTTTTCATTATAACACAATTTTTCAATTTTATAGCAGTTTGAAACTGGTTTGAATTTAAATCATAGCAATATCTTTTAGCAAATTTTTTATTTTCTGAATTGGTGAATGAGTATACATTATTTTCAGTTTTGAAATTACAGTCATTGATTGTTTTGAAATTGATTGTTTTAAAATTGGTGGTATTTAAATTGCGAATTTTGGTTTCAAAATTAATTGAATTATTTCGAGGGATTTTGTTTTTAAATTTTTTATCATGGAGTTTGTCATGGAGTTTGTCATGGAGTTTGTCATCATTTATATCGGTTTGATTGTTGTTTTGTTTAATTGAAGAAGAATTTAATTCTTTTGAATTTTGAGATATTGTAAAAGTTCCAAAATTAATTTTTGAATTTCTTTTAAAAGTGAAATTCAAATGCCTTTTTTTATTTTTATTTTCAGTTTCAGTGAGAGTAAGAGTCATTTTAAGAGAATTATTGTACAAATTTGATTAAGTTGAGGTTGATTCTTTTTCTCAAATGGTAGACATTTTCCAAATAAAAGCCGAGTAACATTTGTAAATATATATAAAGGAAAGAAAGAAAGAAGATCTGTGCTAGGTATTTTATTTTTGTAATAAGATTTAAAAAAATGATCAACTGATATTAATAGTTGCCTTGTTGGGGGATTATTGAATCAAAATTGAGTAGATTAGTGATTGAATAATTGAAAATGTTTCAGAATTGTTAGAAAGAATTGTTAGAGATGAAAAGAAATAAGAGAAAAAGCAGCAGTTGGTTCGAATTTCCATGGGAGTAATTTTCAAGTTTGTTTTATTTACATTATATTTTTTTTGAAAAGGTGATAAGAGAGAAAAAGAAACGATAGAGCCGATAAGAATAAAACAATAATAGAGGATTGCTCAATAGGACTGGAATGGTTATATATATGTGTGTACATGGATATGTATATGTATATATAGCTTATGAATTTTAAGAAATTTAATTTTTCATTATTAATTAAAAAAACAAACTCTTTTAATACTATAATATTGTAATATTGTAAAATGTAAATTATCAAATTATCAAATTATCAAATTATTACAATTCAAAAATGGATGATAAGCCTAAATATATTAAAAGAAGCAGTTACAAAAGACAAAAAATACCATCTTTTAAAATCAAATCAAAATCAAAAACAATCCCAAACAAAACATCTAAGGAGGTATCAGATCTAGGTGGTTGGGATAATCATTTAAGAAATGGAAGATATCTTTTAGAGTCCAAACGTCAAACTGGTTTTTGCCGACCTAGATATGTATCAAACAAGGAGCTAACAAAGGAAGTAGATGAGATGAATTTGAGCGAGTTAGAAAACATTAGTAATTCTGATGATAGCAGCAATGATGATTATAATGACAATTACCATGATAAATATTTTGATAGGGGATTTGAAGTTTCTGCTGACGGACATTATCACTATGATGATCACTACTATTCTGATTGCGACTCTGATGATTTTGGCTATGATGCGTATAATAATCTTGATTTTTGTGGTGAGTTTAGAGAGATTAATGCGAGTGATGCTGCTAATAATATCAATGATACTGATAAAATTAATATCGATGATTTTGGTTATCTTGATAATTTGGAAGGCTACAGCGGTGTATTTCCTTCAAATGGTGATGCTGAGCCATTCAGAGTCTAGGTATTTGTTTGAAGTCTCGTACAATGAGTTGTGGTGAAAGACTGCTGGCATATTGGCAATCTGATACAATAAAACAAAAAAAAATACAGTCCCTATATAACAGTACAACAGTAAAACAAACACACAAGTATATAAACAACACAGTGTCCAAGGCTCGCCAAACAGCGTAAGTGGTTTAATGGTAAAATTCAACGTTGCCATCGTTGGGCTCCCGGTTCGATTCCGGGCTTACGCATTCTTTTTTACTCACACGCACACCCACGCAGTGCTGCATAGGCACCGCTGTTTTGGCTAGCATCCGTGCCGGTGGTTCTAGTCGGCAGACCGCGCCCTGCAGCAGCGGGCTCCCCGACCCTGTTTGGCGTGTTCCGGCCGCTGCAAGCTGTGTTTACCCCCGTCGAAACACGCCTCGTCTAGCACTGCACGTGCTACTCGAGGTTGAAAGAGCAGCGTTTTCCCACACGAAAAGAAGTAAAAGAAACACAACGAGCCTTTGAGCAAGAGGAAATGGAGCTGATCACCAACGAGTAGTTGCGAATAATGGCGAGTAGTTGCGAGTAGTTGCGAATGGTCTTTGTTGCGAGTGTGAACAGCTCTGAAGGTTGGCTCGACAGTAGGCACATTGGGCTATTCCAGCTGGTTTAGGAGGAACAAGAAGGGGAAGGAGAAAGAAAAGAATAAGCTTGCGATTCGAAATTCATCTTTTGTATTTCTCAGCTCCCCCAGTCTTTTTTTTTTTTCTTTGCTTTTTTTTTCCTATTATATTTAAATTATTTGTCCTCTTTTTTCTGCCTGAGTATCTAGAAATCTGTTCTATAATCCAATTTACACAACCACTCCATCAGCAATAACAACAACAACAATAACAACAACATAGTAACAGTAACACTGACTGCAATAGCAATACCTTTTCCTACAACACTGCCTGCTCACAACCTGCCTCTTCTCGAGCTCTGTCAACCAATTTGTATCAGCAATTGTCTTTCTCTGCAAGCAATCTATCCAACAGTCATGGCTCCAATTGAACCTTTTATTGTCGGCTTGGGAGCATCTAACCACTCACTAGTTCGAGGCTGTCCTGGTGTTCCCAAAACTTGTCCAAGAATCGAAGGTGTGTTGGAAATAAGATCGAAAGATGGCTCTCCATTCATAATCAAATCGGTTTTACTAGAGCTAAACACTGTTCAATCGGTTTCTGTGCCATCTTCAGGTTTTGTTGTTGGCTCCAAAAACGATGCAACAAAATCCTACAACAACTATTCAAATTCAATCTACGACAATTCAAATTCAAGTGAGCAGATCTTGGGTCTCGACATCCCCTTTATAATCCCATTAAATAAAGACATCTCTTCAAGCTGTAAAAACTCAAGGTGGAACGCTAAAACTATTCATAATATCACCTCGAAGATCATTTGGTCAAATATAAATACAAACTCCTTGAATTCAATTAATAATCTACTGAAAAATCTTAACAATTCAATAAGCAATAACTCAACTAATCCAGATAATCACACAAACACAAACTCAAACTCAAACTCAAACTCAAACTCGAGCTCGAGCTCGAACATTCATAATCAAAACCAAAATAATGAGCTTTTTATAATAGGCTTTCCGATTATAATCAAAAGATTCGACACTTTACCTCTTTATAGGCAATTCAATGAACCTCTATCAAAAACAATCTCATCTTTAGACAAATCAATTCAAATCAACTACTCCTTACCAATTACCTCGGTTGGTCCCAAAGATGATATTCTAATATACTTTAAAATATCCCCATTTCAATCCGATATCCCCAATAACCCATCCTCTAACAATTCAAATTCTTCCTCAAATTCTTTACTAAAATCTCTCATGGGCAGAAATAAAACAATCAAACTAAAAAAAATCTCCTGCTCAATCCAGGAAATTTTAGATTGCCACGATTTTGGTCTTCTATCAAAACAAACCAAAATCTATGAAGTCAATTCAAACTACGACAGTATCCTAACGCCCAGTGGAATTTCTGCTCAATTACAATTCCAATTCCCCGATGATTTATCCTCAATTTACTCATCCTTCAACTCAAACCATTCATCTCTAACTTCTTCTCTAATTAAAAAAGTCCCATCCCAACTAGGCCACTCGAAATCAATAAATATACCAAACCAAATCTCAGAAAATGAAAAATACATCTCAAATGGCACTTTTCCAAAGGATATCCAAACCAAAAAATCCTCAAGATTAAGAAAATCCCCACATTTGTCACAAAATACAAATAACAATACCTCCTTTAAATCAATTGCCTCAATCAAATCCAACAATTTCAACAACTCATCATTTGCTGTCAACCCTAAAACTTTAACAACCGATACAAAATTGTTAGACGAAGTTAATACTGGAATCCCCATCTCCCATATCAGAGGCTTTACCTTGTCTGGAAAGTTGTTTTCAATCAGATACGAATTGTCATTCAAACTAAAATTCTACAACCACCAAACCATCAAGTTTCAGCAACCAATAATTGTTTGTCCCTACGATAGAATATCTAGTTACAAGTTACTAAAATGGGTATTAAAAGAATGGGATTACGCCAATTTCATCAATAGTACAAAATTTGTAACCAATTTCACTTATAGTTTTTACAACAGCAGGACTTCACTTCAATCTCATAATATGAACATGAACATGAACATGGATATGGATATGAATATGAACATGAACATGAATATGAACATGAATATGAGCATTAATAATAAACCCAATTTTAGAAATACGGTTAGCGGAAGCGATCACAATGGAGTGGTTAAAACTTACAATGATTTTAATGGATTGAAGAATCAATCTTTTAACAATAGCATTGTCAATGACAATGCTATGTATATTAACAACAACAACAACGATGATGATGATGATAATAATGGCAATTACGTTGAAAATATTTACCAAGTCCGACCTGCTCAAGTGTATAGACCAAGGAATGCTAATGATTGGAAATTATTGGGTTTATCGGAAAAGGGTCTTGGAACTCATCGAAGCTCCATAATTCATTATATCGATTGAATTGTAAATTTGCAATTTGCTTTAATTTTTTTTATTTTAATTTTTTTATTTCTTCTAATGATTTTATTGATGATTATCTAAGGATATTTGGGTTATTTTTCTACTTGATTTAGTTTTTGTATGGTTTTATTGGTTTATATTCAGTTTTATAGTTTGTGTTTTCATCTAGTATAATAAATAATAAATAATAAATAATAAATTATTATAAAATAGTATGAGAGAAAAAAAACATAATATTAGTGTTTATGTATATTTATATATACTTAATTTACCCATCAAGTACCACCATATTCATCATAAGTTATAAGTCATAAATTGTAAGTCATTATAAGTTATAGTAGTAAAAGAGTTGAGAGTTGAGAAAAATAAAAATTTAAAGTGTAAATAAAACCCATAAAATAGAAAAATAGATATAAATATAAATAAAAATTAATAAAGCAACGTAAAAGAAAAAGTAATGTTAATGTTAATGTTATTATTGTTATTGTATTATTATAATATTATTGTGTTATCTGGAGATTTTGTTTTATGATATCTAATCAATGAATTTCAAGATAATAATGGCAAGTAAAGTAAGAAAAAGAAATGAATATAATTTAAGTAGTTGAGATCATTATTGGAGATGAGACTTGAGATGTTTGAGAAATATGATTGAGTAGGAGATAAATTGAAGATAAAGATAAAGATAAAGATAAAGATAAAATGAAATGAAATTGAAGTGTAAATTGAAATTGAAATGGAATTTAGGTTGAGTAGATTGTTTAAGTCAAATAAAGTAAATCAAAGTAAAACAAGATAAATATAATCAAATAGAGCAGTATAAATATCATATTTTGGAGAGTAAACAACGATGAGAAGTTATTCCTTTAGCATCGATGTTATCAGATTTTAAAGAGGACTTGATTGGTAGCAAAAACGGCAAAGTGACACTGATTGTGATGTATAGATATACTAAATTCTTTTGAAAATTTTGGGAGTTTTGAGAGTAGCGAAAGCTTGAAGAGTAGAATCTTCTTAAATTTGTTCTAACGAGTTGGGAAGCCATTGGGATATCGAGAGGAATTCAAGAGAAAGTATTTGAATAGAGAGATAAGATTAGAATGAGGATAGTGTGGTGAGGAAAGTAAAAAATAGAAAGTAGAAAAATAAGGGAGTAAAAATTACATAGAAATTATGGGGTATTTATAGGGAATTACGCTTAGGTGTTATATTTGCTGTTAAAGAAAACAAAATGCGTTTTGTAAGGACACAATTGAATTATGGAATTAAAGAGCAATGAATTCAGGTAATGGTTAATAGCATAAGTTATTCTGTTATTTTGAGCATTTTCAAGAGCAGCGGAAATAGGATTTAGGATTTTGGATTTTGGATTTGTACATTTAGTGCTAATTTTAATGTTAATTTTAGTTTTTGGTGCGAATTTGAATTTAAATTGGATTAAATTGCAATTATCCCCATATAAATAATAAAAATAATAAAAATAATACAGATAATATAGATAATAGCGTAAGCAATAGCGTAGGTAATGTGTTCTGGTTGAGGTAGTTTCAATTTAGATTTCTAATCTCAACTGATAGAATCAGCAGTATGCAGATTATTTTTAAATTATTATTTTAAATTATTATTTTAAATTATTATTTTAAATTATTCTAGTAGTTTTATGTAGATAAACGTGTTTTTTCTAAAGTTTCCTTCGTCGGCTGTCAATTTGCTGGAAAGCTGGGAAAGAAGGGAAAGAACAGGACACAAATAGAGGTGGGTCTGGGAGTGCAAATGGTCCAACAACAGCCTGTGGGAGCGCAGAATCGATACAGCCATTAAATTTGTCTAGAAATAATTTAATGTGGTTTTGAAGTGGGCTAAATCGAATCGAATTAAAGCAGATGAATTCTGCCTGAAACTTAGTGAAGCTTAAGTGTGTATTAAGCGGATGGAACGTGGATTCTAATCGAATTCTAGCCATAATCTGGCTGCAATCCAGCCTATTTCTATTCCGGTTCCAATCTATTTCTAATCAATTCAATCAGTGGTGTATAAAACCGGGCAAATTTAATCTTTTCGATCACCAAAGCTGCCCAAGTAGGCTGTTGAGAAATGGAGAAGCGATTGTGTTGGAATGAATTTGTCCAACAAAATGTGTCAAAGCGGTCCAGGCAACTCGGTTCGTTATCAAAAAGATCTGTGTGTGTTACCCGGAACCTTCCAACGGCAACTGTCGCCTGACTCTTGAAGAAAACAGCCAGAAAGCAGAGGGAGTCGTACGATGTGGAGCACCAATTCGCCGTTGCGCCCCAAACAAAACACTAGAACACGTGTCCTGAACGACGCTTCGAGAGATACGACTGCTGTCTGCTCGCTTGTAGCATGTGATCTGGCTCTGTCAACCTGCACAGCAGTATTTACGAATTTCAGCAAAGAAGGGCCATCACATAAGCTGTACGTGCTAACTACGGCAGCTGTTGCTTTTTCCACAATAAAGGCTCCCACACCTGCAAACGCTATGCATATCTGATACAGATGAAACACGCGGAAGTTATTCTCTAAAGCTGCTGTGCGTCGCCCCGCTTGGCGGATGCGCGCGTGTGTTTGCACAACCGGGCTGAACGGGCCTGTGCTTCGAGTCACGGGATGTGGCGCACACGCTTTTCCACGTGCCTGCGGAGCTCAAGCCGAAGACACCATGCACGTGCGCCAAACTCCCGGGCGTCGACACGTTTTACTGGATTTCGGGCACGAGCTGGACGCAACACTACGATTCCTGCTGCGCACCGCTGCTGCTTTGTGTGTAAGGAAGAGCATTGTCTTTTTCTTGTGCTTGTTCTGATTGTGCTGGATCTGTCGCTGTTCCTCACTTTGCTTCCACTTTCCTCTTTCTTTCCTTCTCATGTGCCATGTGTGTGTTTCTGCGTCTAAAAGCGGGATCTTCCAACACATGTGTTCCAAATTTCCAATTAAATATATCCATGGTATTGATCTATCCAGACTAATATACAGCTTTTACTACTTTCACTTCTATTGCGCCTTTCACTTCTTTCACTTCTGCTAATTCTTTTTTTTATGTAATTTACTATTTTCCAATTAATATCTAACTCTATTTTTTCCAATTAATATCTAGTTCTATTTTTTCTAACTATTAAATTGTTATATTGTTATATTGTTATATCCTTATCCTCATCCTTATCCTCATCCTCATCCTTATCCTCATCCTTATCAGACCAATAAAAACAGAAATAAAAAAATGTCTGGAAATGAACTGGAGGAAAAACTTATCATTGAAGCTGCGACTCTATCCTCGTCTTTTTACTTGGAAAATGACACATCGAATTCTTTCATCCAGCAGTTATTGGAATATGAAGCAAAATATGAATCTTATAATAACATTATATCCAAATTATCCTTGTTTTTTAAGAAAATCTTCATCTATAAAGGAAACTATTCAAAATTTGAAAAACTAATCTTAAATGAACCTGCTGACTGTACTTTATTAGCTAAATATTCTTCAATTGAAAAGTTCTTAATAGCCAATGATAACAGTGTTAATGAGGCTGGAGTTGGAGTTGGAGTTGAAATTTATTTGAACACTTTAAGAATTCCCCATCCTTTGGAAAGATTTATTCCCAAAATTCAGAATATTAACTTGACCGAAAATTCTAGAAATTTGAATTTTCCAAATCTAAACGAAAACCTAGCTTTTCTAAAAAATTTGAAAAACAATTTGAACACTCTACCCTTAGTAATTTTCATCCATGGTTTAGGTGGTCAATTATCGCAATTTGAGTCTTTGTTCGCTTTATTATCTCAATTCGTTCAGGTCTTTGCTGTGGATCTACCAGGTTTTGGGAAATCAAGTCTATCTAAAAATAAAGGCAACTTGATCCAAAACCCATCCAATCTGGAATTCCAAAGCATCAACTCCTCAATTCGGAACTTCCTATCTCTTAATAACAACACCTTCACAACCAGCTCAATAGTCAATCTACTACATTCTATAATCACAACCGATCCAATCTTAAAAAATAGAAAGCTAATTCTAATATCTCACTCAATGGGCACCCATATAGCCGTCAAGTTGGTTCTGAAGCTATCTAAAAACTCAATCGACAAATCGATTGTTACATCCTTGGTATTACTCTCGCCTCCTTCTTTGTCTCCACCGGTTAACGCTAACGACGAAAGTATCAACAAAACTCTATTGCAACTATCCTTCTTTAAAATTTTCTTGAAATTCCCCAAGCTATTCGCTTACATAAGACTATACGATAGGCTAGGGGGGTTTAACTCAAACTCACTAAAACGTGTGCTAAATATCAACACCTGCTCTTATTACCAAAAAGCAAGACAGTTGAGATGGAATATGGACATAGACGGCGTCACTTGGTTGAAGTACATATCTGGTTTCCACCCTTTAAGTGAGTCTGATTTCATCTCCTCCATGTCCTTTTTCCACTCCAACTCCAACTCCAACTCCAACTCCAACTCCAACTCCAACTCCAACTCCAATTCCAGTTCCAGATCCAGTTCCAGATCCAGTTCCAGATCCAGTTCCAGCTATGGCCCCAGCCCCAGCTCCAATGCTTTCATGGATACGCCCAAAATTCTCATTGTTTGTGGCGAAAACGATAATGTCACTCCCTACTCCAAAGGAACTCAAAAAATGGAGTCTCTCCTCTGCTCAATCAATGTCGCCTCTATCACCACTCCAATAGCCAATTGCGGCCATTCCATTCTATTGGAAAAGCCAGAGCTCGCCTGCGGTTTGATTCTCAAATTCATCTCAAACAACATCGACTCCAAGTTAAATCCCTCCTGGGTGCTAACAATAAAGGCCATCATCAGTGGCGACAAATGGGGTTTAAAGAACATTGTCAAATGGGAGTCCTTGCAAAACATCTCTTTCCCAATCCAAAACCCCTTGACTTTCCAGTTTTCTCCCTTACTAGCCATGAAAACCCTCAGGCAGGACGACCATAACCATTCTCCCTCCATTTTGGAACTGAAAAACCCAGACATTGTGGCAATCATCGACATTTCTGCCGATTTGCCCCCTTACAACCCAGCCACCTTGAAGAGAATCAAATACTACAAGCTTGCGACTGTCTCAAAAATACCGCCTGATTCGCTTATGGTGAGGAAGTTCATCCTTCTTGTCGACGATATCTTATTCAACCAACCTAATCAACTGCGTGATCCGCACGTTGTTGTTCATTGCCACTATGGGTTCAACCGAACAGGCTTCCTAATCTGCTGCTATTTGATCGAAAAATTGGGCTGGTCTGTTGCCGACGCTGTGCTATCTTTCAAAAAAGCAAAATACCCTGGAATCAAACACCCTCATTTTGTGGATGCTCTTTATTTGCGATATAATTGAGGTTTTTCATCTGGTTAACCAAAGTGGTGAGTCCTCCACCAAAATGGGAAAATTACGGGGCTAACCTCAACAAGGTAAATCAAACATTATTCTTCTAGTGATTTACATAATAAAGATTAAATTTCGGCAAATTCAATCAAGAAAAGTGATTAAATACATAAGCGACTAAGTAAGTAAATAAGTAAATAAGTAAATAAGTAAATAAGTAAATAAGTAAATAAGTAAATAAAGTGTGCTTTGTTATTGTTACTCTTGGTGATATAAATATAAAACTATTAATTAGTAATACTAATTAGTAATACTAATTTAATCAGAATTTAATCAGAATTTAATCAGAATTTTACTTATAGTAGTATATAGTATATATTATCAAATGCAAAATAATTTTGTAAATATCAAAAGTTTGAATCAAAATTAACAATTTTTTGGTTATTAGTAGATTGGCAAGCAAAATAATTTCATTTGTGAATTAAAATCTTATGATTTTAAACAAAGTAGTGGACTTGTAAGTGTATTAAATCAAAATTGTTATAAGTTGTTATAAGTTGTTATAAGTTGTTATAAGTTGTTATAAGTTGTTATAGATTATTATAAACTAGTATGAATTAGTATGAATTAGTATGAATTAGTATGAATTAATATAAATTAATATAAATTAGTATAAATTATTACAAATTATTGCAAATTATTGCCAATATGTTGAGTATTAAGACAAAAGTTTGAAAGAAAAGAAAGTTTAAAAGGTTGAAACTTTTAGTCTGCTACTGAATTTTTGTAATGTGAATGTTCCATATTCTAATAATAAACATAATTTGATTTCAAAATTGCTTTTAAAAGGAGTATTCACAAAATAGCACAGCACAGAAAAACCAAAAAAGTTGAATAGAATTTTTACTATTGTCGAATCACGGTTAAATAATTAGTAATGCAGTGTGTGTTAGTTGGTACCATTGGCATGAGCTAGTATTTGGTTATAATTAATTATTATTGGTTATAATTAGTCACAATTGATTACAATTAATCATTCTATTTCTTGTTGTTTTAATTTTTATCGTTCTATTTCTTGTTGTTACACTATGGAATTAAGATAAGTTGACATGTTCTTTTATCTTTTTATTAATTAATTATTCTTTTATGATAATAAATGAATTGAATTGTAAAGGTTATACCTAATTTTTGAAATTTCCTCAGTTACGAAATAAATAAATCTTAAATTTCGATATATTTCATTATTTGAAATGGGTGGTAAATTGAATTAAAAAATAAAACCCAATTGCAATCGAGATGTTAACTTCGATACATCAAAGCTTTCTTTTATTATCTTATCATATTAATAGAAAATGATAAATTAAATACAATCCACAGATAATGCTCTTCCAACTACGTTTGCTAGGGTGAAATTGGTTTACTTGAACAAAAATTGCATTGAAACTCTAATTCTGGATTTGAGATTGAAATTGAAATCGAAATTGAATTCTTGATCCCACACTTTAAGTTTTTGATTTAGAATTTGAAAATTAGGTTGTTGATTTTGGTCTCAAAGGTATATACGAAAAATGTTTACATAACAGAGAGTTGAAAAACAAACATAACAATAGATATTTGGATGCGTTTTTCACAGAAATCAACAAGCAGAAAAACAATAGATGGCTATATCTGGACCAATGTATTAGCAGCCAATCAAAATACAGTAGATAACTGCTTTTATTACTCGAAGAGCAACGGTTTCATCGTGTTCATTCGGTTTTCTGAGCTCCTCCTAGTGAGCTTTATCACTGCGAAAAAAGATAAAAGTTCAAAATATCATGCATGCAGGTGTAGTTTTTTGTAGGCGATATTGATCACAGAAGTGCCGCTGTCTGTGGTAACAATTACGCCATGATTGGCACTTCATAGTTCCTGATAGCAGGATGCCAAACCATATACTGCAGCACGATGATATAAGAGGAGTTTGTCCAACTGAAGAGGCTTTTCTGAGGAGAATCTTCTGTTAACCAGACGTCAGTGGGGCCTGTGGTGCCTGTGGTATCTGTGTTGGCTGTGGTTTGCCTGGAGGTAGCCCACCAGCCGTAGAAAAATCAATGATCACCAGCTGTTTGACCGACACGGAAAATGCGCGGCCCATGCTGGAGGTTGTGTGTTGTGCAAGGTGCAGTTTGTGATACCTGTATCACTCGTGCTTATTCATATATCTATCTTGGTAGATGTTCTTGTTCTTGTTCTAGTTCTACTGAATGCTCTTCCAGGGTTGCCTGGCGAATGCATGAAACCGTCTTACATGCATCCAGACATACAGTACCACAGAAGTGGTCTTATAAGCGTGCTTCAAGAATAGCAATCTCACAGAGGTGAGAAACAGCGGTGATTGGCTGCTTTGTTCTTCCTACCAATGCTTTTCAGCACAAAGAACCATCTATTCAGCTGCCTGTTATCCTGGGTAAATGTTCTACAAAAACAGAGAAATGAGCAACGGCTCAAACAAATTTATGTTTGGGTGCTCTGGTGTTTTGAACAGTAAGAGTTGGGTTGTTTGGTCTGAAGATAATGCCCTATTTAGAAGCCCTAACCGTGAGTGGCAGAGAAAATGGGTTCTGTCTCCACAATCGTCATCAAAGAATATCTCGCAACCTTCACAGATAAGCAAACAGACGGATAAGAGCTCAATTCTTTTAACGATAGCAAGCCAATGTGATGGTACTGTTTACAGCTATGGGAAAAGATCGTTTTTAACCAATTAGTGGCAATATCCAAGAAAGATTTCTAGCGATAGCCAGAATCCTGAGTAAAAGATTGAGACCACCAAATCAATTTACAGCCAGCAAATTTTCCTTGATTGAGCTGTTGTTTTTAGAAATTGGTTGGTGAATGCAACAGCCCAAGAACCTGAGCTGGTAGTAGTGTTTCGCATCTGCAAAACCTGGAGCCAATTTCAAAAAGCTAGAGATGTGTGTTCACCGAGATCAGAAGTCACCTGAGGTTGTGTTTAGCGTTGCAATAGCGCAGATTTGGCTTTGTGCATGTACCTTGCCTGTCGATCTTCCAGAACGACTCCTCACAGCAGGAACATGGGATATCCAGAAGAAGATATAATCTGATATAATCCAAGATGATCTGGTATAATCTGGTATAATCTGGTATAATTTGATACAATCTCTGTGATGATCTTTGGTATCTTTCAATTTGTTTTCTTATCACTTTTTTCCATTTTACTCACAATGGCTGGTTTTGGAGCCAAGATTGATGGTTTTATTTGCTGTGTTTAAGTCCATTATCGGCTGTGGTTATCTTTCCATATGGTCTAAAATTAAATAATCAGTTTCAATTCACAATGAAAAAAAACAAAAAAAACAAAAAAAGAGCAAAAAATAACAAAAAGAATAAAAAAGAATAAAAAAAAAATAACAAAGAGCAAGAGTATGATTTTGATATTGATATTGTCTGGCGCTACATTAGTGCTGTCTCAATTTGCTTTCCTATTATCTTTTTTCGTGTAATCCAATTTTGGTTTGTTTGTATTTTTCTGTTATTTGTGAGATTAATATGAAACTTTTGGAGATGAAGTTAATTTAAAAAGTTGTTTTAAAATGTGTTCATTAGATGTTCATTTAATTGTTTATTTATACTAGACACAAAGAAACAAGTGTGATTAAAATCATTTGGGATTCAATTTGGGATTCAATTTGGGATTCAATTTTTGATTATTTTTTGATTATTTTTTATTTAATAGCAGTTGATAGAATAGATTAGGATATGAAGCAAACAGTATATTAATATATGTTTATTACTTCTGTTTGCAATAAAATACAAAATAAATCACCCAAATTATAAAATCATCCTGATTTTATATAACAGTGTTAAAAAATATTGCAAAAATAAATATTTTTTTCTTTTGAATAGCATTAAAATTTAAACTAAATTCAACAGACAGGGATCGAGAATTTTAAGCTTTTTATGAAGATTGCAAAGTCTTAAACTGCAATTTAAAAATTTAAAAATTTAAAAAATAAAAAACATCTAAAATAAATCTAAAATAAAAATGAAATAATAATGAAATAAAAGACAAAAGAAAAAAGAAAAACAAAGGGGACTATTAATTGTTCAAATCAATTTTATTAACTTTTAATAGAATTATCTTTATGCTGTTTTTTCATCTTTTTTTGCCTTCCAATCTACTCATTTTAATGATTTTAGTAAAATGTTAATCAAATTTTATTTGAAATAGTTTAAGACTATTTTTTGACAAAGAAATTATAAATGAAATTGTCTGCTTTGAGTTTTCAAAAACTAAAAACCTCGAAATTATACTAAAATCAAGATAAAAACACAGAGTATCAAATCCATTAAGAGTGTAATAGAAAAAATTCCAAATTCTCAACACACATTGAAATAATAAATAATAGCACTTCTATCTTGCCCAGCTCAATTGTATGAACAAACAGTATTAAATGTCTCTTTTATCACTTCCAACCATCAGAAAAGGCTCTAAAAATACAAAACCAATCCAAATTCTACAAAACACCATTTCCAACTGCATGAATAATGCTTGGTGATAATTATCCTAAACACAATCACAAAGTTTGCCGCTTATGTAATGTGCAGTCTTTAGAAAACTGGGTAACGACAATTATACAATTATTCAGTCTCAGTGCTTAGTTGTATGTACATTCAACAGAGGAATACAAAACAAGACTGAAATATTTGTGAAGTATTTGTGAAATATTTGTCAAGTATTTGTGAAATATTTGTCAAGTATTTGTGGAAATTCTGCAAAAAGAAACCAATGCACTGGTTAATGCACCAATTTACTAAAATCCAGTACCTGTTTTCTCAGCACCGTTCAACCCATCGAATTCACCGCAGACTCATTTCATGCCTGTTGATTACTTCTAGTGGCAATCAAAGATGAGCTGGAAAAAACCACAAAACCACCAACTTCAAGCTTTTATTCCCCAAAGGGTTAGTCGAAATCCAGCCCAATGGAAAACACATAGGAGACAAATGGGTCAAATCAGGATCGAAACCCACTCATGCCATGTATTAAACTCCAACACTAGTGTAGTGTGTAGTATGTGTAGTGTGTAGTATGTGTAGTGTGTGTAGTGTGTGTAGTATGTGTAGTGTGTGTAGTGGATATATGTCATCATGTGCACATACGCGCAAAGGCTACAGACCTATTTGAGTACCGGCCTGGAAACACCTCTTATTAGGATCTGAACCATCCCAACACATCCATCACTGAATCGATCTCACATATTTGGTGGAAAGAGTGCAACAACAGAGATAAACAAACACCAAATAAAGAACATTTCCCAAATCAGCTCCCAAACACTGCTGCTCGTGCAAATTCTCCAACCCGCAAACCCAGAGCTTTGTACCATTCTGATGAAAAGACTCGCTCTGCTCTTCATGCTTCAAAGTTCAGCCTTCTATTCTGAAATAATACTAATGGAAAATTGTTTGCTCTAACAGAAAATCATAAATTTTAATTTTTAAATCCTATTCTTATTGTCCAACTAGGGCAATTGCCTCTTGATTGTTCAAATCTGTCTTTCTGTTGACACTCACCACTATCAAATCCACAACGTCAAGTTTAATCCATTTCGTTGCATCTGAATTTCATTTAATGACAAAAGTAGTTTATCCTTGGTTAATTAGCTTTTTTTCAACCATCCTTATCAACAATTCCATTAACACCAAACCCTAATTATCCTACTTATTTCACCTAACAGATATTGAATTCTGCTTATTACCAGAAACCAAACGGGAGCGGGCCAATAAAAGCACCTTTGGGGAACCTGACTTTGCAATTGTTTCATTTTTTCCAAATCACACTGCACCTTGAGTTCTGTAAAAGTTGCCCTGGTTAAAAATTTGAACTTCTAGCCATTATGGATGGTGTTTATTTTCTTGGCTCAGCAAATGGAAGCGGAATAAAGTATACTCAGATTGGAAACAAGAAAGTTGGTGATTTGTATTCGTATCCAATCCGATTTATACAGCCTTTCATTTTCCACTTTGAATTCCATCCCAGTTTCAAAAACTCCGTACACAAATACCCACTGTAAACAGGATTTATATGGATTTCGTGCCAGTTCTGTTTCAATGCAACTTTTTTTTTATTTCAAAATAGTACTGTTTATTTTTAATTACTGTTTTACAGTTCCTTTTGTGTTATCCAGTTTTACTAACTAACGGTTGCCTAGTTAATAATTAAATAAATAGACAACCAATTAATGAGCAATTTAATTATTTAATTTATTAATTAATTAATCAATTCAGCGATAAATTGATTAAACAATATTCCAAATAATATTCTAAATAATATTCTAAATAATATTGCAAAAATATAATCAAAATGCTGAAATAATATTTCAAAAATTACCAATTCACTGAAATTGGCCTTAAATTGACATCAGATCCAACTAAATTGTCCCAAATGCAACTAGCTCTTATTTGTTTCGCCCTTTTTGTTGAATAATAATCAGCAATTATTTCATACTCTTCTTAGCAATTAATTTAACTACCTTTTGCTTTCTTCCAGGTTCAACACCTTCCTCTACTGCTTTTCTCAAGCCAAAGCAAAGCAATTATATTATATAAAACAAAAACATGAAATAATAATAATAATAATATTCCTTCTTGATCTTGATACCATACCAGTTTAGTTTTAGCTTTGATAACCGGATCTTGGTTTTAGTAGCCCTTTCTTCGTTATTCCCCCAATTTTTCTATATTTCTTTCTTCAATCTAAATCAGTCCCTAAAAAAACAATATATAAATACTCAAAGTATCTGCTATTGCTGCTTTTTTTTTTGTTTCCTCTTTTTTCTCTTTTCTCTTTTTTTCCTCAAACCTTTTTTTTCTTTTTCTACTCGTCGTTCGATTCATTTTTACTATTGATAATTTTATTTATATA
>JAKTTS010000230.1:0-23645 GCA_030560485.1 Ascoidea tarda (nom. inval.) | reverse complement strand
ATAAATCTATTTTTGTTTATACTTCAGAAGTAAGTACAAGAATTGCAGATTAATCTCATGTTTGAAAGGTGGTTACGGGTGCTTCAGATGATCGAATCTTATTAACTTAAAATTTTTTCAGGCTATTAAAGCCATTTTCTAATGCTGTTTGGATAATCTACTTTTTTTGAATGCGTCAGAAAAAAATATAATTACTAAACCAGTATTCATTGAAGTTATTTAATTAATTAGGTCTGTTTCTGATGCAGTTGCAGATATATTTTATCCAAAATGCGATAAAATCATTAAAGTCATATTTTATAAAAAATTTATATGTCCATATCCTTATGAAGATTGCTTAAGATAGTGATTCAATTTAACTATTTGAAAATAACTTTATTCTGGATATTTTTATTGTTGTTTGAGGGGCTGATGGGATGACTCCTAAAAACATTTAATGCAACATAATGTATGACGGAAGATCATAAAACATCCGGTATTAAATTTGTCAAACAAAATTGATGTGATTCTGGTTGATTTGAATTAACCATTAGTAAATCATTTACAGAAAACAGTAACAAGAGTAATTGTACTTAAAATTTTACAAACTATAAAATTGATCGCTTGTTGGAAAGTTTGAACGTTAAAATCCGTTTTATTAGCTGGAAAGTAACACAATAAATTGTTTATTTTTTAGCGTGACATTAGATTTAGTTCCGGCTACAAAATCAAATAATGTTTCAGGTGAATATCGGTTCGGTGGTTCTGTGGATAGTTAATTTTATTTGTTGCATATTCTGATACCAACAATCAAACTGCTTCAGCTTTAAAATATTTATTGTTTGCTATTGAAGTTAAAGGAAGAAACTCTAGATTTATTGCCACATCTTTACCATTGCCACATCTGTACCATTGACACTTTCTGGACAAATATTTTTCCCTTCACAGAGTACGAACTCAATTATATTCAAAATGAATCTCAATATATTAAAGCAAAATTTCTAACTTTGCTAAAGAAAAAGCCGAATTAGAAAATTGATTATAAAATCAGCAAATTCTTTAAACGTCTAAACCACAAAAATCTTAACTTCAAAGATCTTAACCAGCATCACCAACAATAAATGTGAAAGAAAATTCGATGCAAAAACTCTAATCCCTAATGAAGTTAACCAAGTTGAGTTGCTTTTGCTAATTGTCAAAATAAGAGCGGCCAAATTAGACGTTGGGTAGGTTCAATTTATTGAAAATAACTCATATCTTTTGGGTGTTTTAAAAACTATGCTCAATTTGTGAGTTTCATCAATATCAAAAATGAAACCTTTAATCAGACTTTCAAATGACAGTGTTGATTCCATTTTGTTACAACTTGTCATTTACCGATCCTATTATTTTTTGATACTAGTCCATTGTTATATATTTTGTTCGTACATCTCTTTTTCATATATCTATTTTTGATGTTGCACAAACTCAATTATTTTTTTAATAGTAATTACTTTCTATCAGTGAGAGTTGACTCTACGTGCAACCGTTAATTTGTTGATAATTACTAATTTATTTGCCTGATTCTTGTTTCCTAGTAAAAAAATGTCGATCTTTGAAGAATTTAAAATATCTCATTTTTTCTCGCCCGATATTCATTTAAAAAAATTGTATTCTATACCAATTAAGTTTGCCCGCTTTTCCAGAAAGAAAGTTATAAGCGCTTCTACTTGTGTGCCCATAGAAACTTTGAATCGAATTCTTGAATGTTCTGAAGAGCAATTTAATTTAGTTGACATTACCTAAATAATCTTCCTCGAAAATCCGTTCTCTCAGCATTTAGTTTCATTTTAGTGAATCCCGATTATTGGCACTGCAATTACAGATGCTTTGGACATGAAGGTGGTGATGTTTCACAGATCGCCCGATTTTTCACTCTGAACTATTTTATGAATAGTGTTGCCTAGATTTCAAAAGATTAGTTGATTGATGTTGATCAAAAATATGATTACTGCAAAATCAATTAACAAAATACGATGACAAACAATGCTTATTTTCTGAATGCTACTAAATCCGTCCATGCTATCTTTTTTCGTTATCTTGAATTTATGATCAGAAGCAATAGGAACTCATCAAATCACTTCAGAGTACTCCCTAATTCTGAGGTTGTTTCTGCTAAGGTTGATATTTCACTCTACCTTGCTTATTTCATTTGTTCATCAAGTTGAGATTTGTTGTTAGAATTGATTGAAAATTTTAGTGAGTCATATTTAATACATTTGGTCTAAAAACCCTTCACACACCAAAAAACCGGCTCTGAGTATTCACCCATGAATAGAGAAGATTGTTATTCATGTGGACTAACAGTCAAATTACAAAACCAACTACTTTTTAAATCGACCATTGCTAAGAATTATTTTACGTTGCCTTTCTCTTCCTCAATGACCTTACCCAATGATTATGCATTAAATAATGAATTGAACTGTTTTCGGACTTGAAAAAAATGACTCTTAAATGGCTTACATTTTTCAGTTCATTTAACTTTTAGAACTTCCAAATTATTTTCAATCCTAGTTAAAAGAAATCAATCGAAATATTTCACGTATCTCTTAAAATCCAATTCAACTTGAAAAAAGCTTTTCTGTTGAGAAATGAGCATGATACAATCCTTGTTACTTGTTCGCCATATGCCATTCATAAAAATATCTCGGTCAAATCAGTTGACTATGAAAATGATTAAGTTCTACTAGTAGTTCTTGTTATTGCCCTTGGTCGTCTATCTGGAGTGACAGTCCATTCTAATAAAATAATTCGTCTAAGTCCATAGTACGTTTAGCATTCGCATAAATAATTTCAGTTATATTTCAAGTCATTCAACAGTGATGAAAATTGATGAAAATACTGATAATACTAATTGATAGCAAGAATTGAGCGGAATAACGATGTCTGCAACACTTTTGCCCCACTTTGATAGAAATCATGCCCGCCCAAATATTAAGCAAATCTCAAAGAATAGAAAATTGATTGAAATTGAGTCAAATTTAATTACCGTTCACGCAATAGATATCATTTGGTCAAAAATTGAAAACCGAAATTTTAGATTAAAGCAATCAAAAACGATCTTGTTTCGAAAAAGGAGTTATTATACTAGGCAATTTGCAAACTGAGGCAAAAACCCAAGTGGGGATGTTAAGTTTAAGAACTTTAAACAAATTAATATAAATCGATGGTTTTTTGCATCGTTACCCTCAACTCTGCTATTCGAAATTGCCATGATGATGGAAATGTGATTGATTAAAAAAAGAAATATATCACTGAAAACTTTATGACGATGTACTGAATATTGCGAAGCTCTAAATGGCTGAAATGGATTGCTGTCGTAATTAGTTTAAGGTGTGAAAAACAGACAAGCATATTTGTTCTCACAAATTCTTTCCATGGCAAAGCTGAAGGGCTAAAATCACCTTACCAGATTAAGAGAGAAATTTGATTGACACTAGTGGTTGAAAAATACCCTGGATTTTAAAAAGTGGTTGAAAGCATTGTACTCCTCCTATGTTGGTGTCTGTGATCAAGAAATTAAAGTCGATTATGCCCCTATGATGCTAATATGTGGATTGATCAACATCAATCAACATTGCCCACCAATAGCATAAGTGAGTTTCCAATGATCTATTTCCGTATTGAAAATTAGTTGAAATTTATTTGGTGTGTCAACTTCTAGAGTTCGATTGTAGATTTTAAATCAAAGCTTCTATCCCGTGAAAGAATTTTACCGGAGTTCGTTTGACAACCTTAAGAATATTTTGTTGAAGAACTTGAACTTTAGTAACGACTGTTATACCCATTTCACCTTTCGCACCTCAACTGTTCTGGACGGTTCCAATTGGTGTGAATATGAGGCTAATTATAAGACGGCAAAAGAAAGGCCCGCTCTTTGTTAAAGGTTGTTAACGAGGGCATCACCATTCAAGATTAGAGATAACTAACAGTATATCTTCCTTTGAATACCAGAAATCCTAAAAAAAGTAACACGATTTGGTTTTGTGAAATCAGTGAAAAAATTCATGAACTGCAAAATACAAATAAAATTATCTTCAAACTTCACTACTTGAACATATGAAAATCATGCTCAATCAAATTTCCTTCAGAGTGATAATCATTCAAACTAGTAATGAATCCTTGATGAGTTAATCCTCCTTTTTGACACATTGATTCTCATGGCAAATAAAGTTAGATGAGGTACTTTATATGATTCATTTTTTAAAGGCAGCCGTTTGGATCGTCCTAGAAATCATCGTTTACGTGTTTTACTATGGTGTGATAATATATCTTTATAATAATCCTTCTCGACCTCTGAAATTTTTGCAAACTAGAAATGTATCCACACTGACTTTAGATTCTTGGAACAAGCTGAAAATGATGATATTGAGGACTATCTTGGTCTAAATAATCTTTAGATTAAGTGATAATGCTGCTGATGAATAGCCAAGGTGCAAATCGCTGTATCATATTTCTTTTTTCTCTTCCTAATTCATATGTTACATCTGAAACATTTATGGCATTTTTCATTTTTCCTCCAAAAAGTTTACAAACTTCTAATGAATCAATTTATGCTACCTCGTTCGGCCAAAAAATGTTGGAAATATTTTGAGCAGACATGTTGATGGTACCAACTTTCAACTGTTAAGCCTAGAAAATATCGCTATCCCATCTACAGATTGAAAGGAAATTTGAAATATTGTTCGGAATTACAACAAATAATTTCTTGAATTGACTTCTATGCCACTAGCAACATCAATGCCACCCATTTTTAGTTCTGGAGACTCCACTTAGTGTTCGCTGATTCTCTTTTCTTCTTTCCAGTCCATACCAGTTATGCACTCCAATACTCAATGAGACTAAAACATTTATAAAACGCACAATTAGAATGCCATTTATATCTCTAGAATGATTTCTGCTTCAGCTTGTGTTTTCAGTACCTCCACAAGTACCGCACAAACAGCAACATGAGTTAATGTGAAATACAAGATTGTCTAATTAATTGGAGTTAGTGATTATCGGTATAACATCTGGTAGTGGACTCGTCCCCATCACAGTATTCTGAAAGGTTCCATATCTTTTGGGATATTTTTCGTGTGTCCAGTTTTCATTGACGTCAAAGATTGCATGGCCAAAATCGAGGTTCTATCACCATTCTCATAAACCACTCTTTTACTTATTCTAAGGCAGCCTCCATCTAAGACATTTCTAAACAAAATAAATAGAGCTTATACTTCTCTTTATTTCCTATGTTTAGTTTAACTTCAAGAATTTTGAACAACCGATTTTCAGTACACTAAATTATTATGATTATTTAATTTTTTTTCTATTTTTTGATTCACTGGGCTTTCTTCCTCGATAAGGTGTATGCTTTTTTCCCCCTTAAGCATTTTCTACTTAATTCTGTCAGACAGTAGTTCAACAATTCGATCAGTCTTCAAGAGTTTGCATATCCAATTGAATTCTTGAATTAAATTATTTCGC
Source organism: Ascoidea tarda (nom. inval.) (assembly GCA_030560485.1). NCBI lineage: Eukaryota > Fungi > Ascomycota > Saccharomycetes > Ascoideales > Ascoideaceae > Ascoidea > Ascoidea tarda (nom. inval.). The sequence goes on along the minus strand of JAKTTS010000230.1, from coordinate 18,161 downwards.
TCATAGACAGGATTGCATGTTATGAAAATCTTCTTATTTTGTTTAGGGCTTATCCTGCTTTAAAATCTTTGGCGTGGCTCGGTTGTGTTCCGTTCCCAGCTTGTATTTACAATCTACTTACTAAACAAACTAACCCATTTTCAAGTTAAATGAATGGTTAAGCAGTAAACCAGTGGTGAGTTAGTAGGTCGCTGTAAGTAGGTAAGTCGGATTTCTGAAAACTTTGCAGCTGAAGGATTGAAAGTATTCGTGTGAGAGGAAATAGTGCAGTCAGTATATGATCAAATTGTTGATGATAAAGATTTGGTAAAATCAACAGGGGAAAATGAGGAAAACGTGACACCACTGACATTTGATGTACTTTATTCCCCGAAGTCAATAGTGTTTTGAACGGATGTTATTCTGATTACTTTAAATACTTTTTCCTTTTGAATAACCACCCAATTGATCATTATATGAATTAAAGAAATCGTGCATCCTTACTTCGGTACTCGAAACACTTGATTAAAATGCTCGGTGCTGTGATAAAATGTGGGTGCTTTTATTATTATTTATTCTGTGAAGGTGAGTCAACCATTAAGGGCTTGTAGACCAATATGGTAACTATGAATACCATTCAATTACTATAAAAAACCGACTTCTGAATTCTAAGCGAACTCTAGGGAAACTTGGTTCTTCAGGGAATAAGATTTGTTTCTGGCCAGATCTTTTAAGCGCTTTGTTTTATCGAGGATAAGTAGGTAGACTAATGGGAACCACTCCTAGATCACTGATCAATTGCTGGATATATATCCATGAGGGCTTTGTGTTGCTAACTCAGTGATAAAGTGTGGTTTCTTTTTATCCAAAATTTACTACCCTGAAAGTATATCTGATATTTGTGGTGGACAAGAAAAAGTGCTTACCTCAGCTCGATTTGCGGACAACAAAATTTTTTCAAATGAAGCATAATTAAAAAATAACTGGAACACCAGTCACATGGTCGGTAGAATTGAATGGGAGATTGATTCGATTTGCTATACAAAAAAAAAGCCATGAAAAACAATTGACAAACTTTTATAACTAACAATATTAGAAATGGGCATTGAAAAGCTAATAGCAAAAAAGATGTATATTTCAGCATCAATTTACAATCAGTTTCATATGCGTTGAAAACATTTCACCAAATTGATATTAATTACTGTATTACAATCATTAAGCTTTACAATTTGCTGAGCGTCAAATTATTATGCTTCATTTTCTTCCCCCTTTTTATTCATACATTGTACAACCTTCAGACAACCACATTTTCGGAACGGATAAAGCACGTTTTCAGTGCTACAGATCCCTCGTTGATTATACTCTGTTCAGTAATTATAATGGTTGATCAAATATTCAGGTTGATGTTCTTGCTTGTAGCAATCAGTCTCTATTGATTAACCGTACTTTGGCAACCCGGGAAACAGAAGAAAATTCTTTTGATTTCAGCAATCATTCTGAAGATATTGGATTGCCTCATTTTGACACCAAATTTTCAATACTAAAATAAAATCGGAGTATTTCCATTAAGTATTCTACCAATTTTCAGTTTGTTACAGCATCAACTATAAAGGAGGACTCTGATTACCAATTCTAATTGATGTTAGATCTTCTGAAATCCAGAATTGAAAGATTTTCAGTTAATCTCATCACAAGGTTATTTATGAGATGTAGCCTAGATCTTGGATTTTCATCACAATCGGCAATTGAATATTTCATCAGTGAAGAAGTAGTTTTTAAAATCCAATTCAAACATTAATCTTCAATCAGTAGTATGACATATGCACTCGTTGTTTGGCAGCTTTTCAAACACTAATGTCTTTCATAAGATAAATAATGACCAAAATTAAATACTTACACCAAAACAGAAACAATAAATTGATTTGTAGATGAACTTATATTTACCAATTCATGAAACTAATATCAACCCAATTTCTTAACATGAAATTCATTCAAAAAATTTGATGATCGTCTTAGAGTTGGAAAAATGCAGCGATAGACCTACAAAACGTGATTGAACATCTAGCAATCCACTCAATACCTTCTACGATACACTTATCAAGAATGGTTTCAATAAATAAATTCATCACTTCAACCACTTCCAAAAATTGTTTTACGATTGAAATGGTAGGGCCAATGCAATATCTTGTGCGTGATCACCTATCGTTAGTTGAATCATTTGAAAAACCATTTAACTGCACTTTTCATATGAATGTCGACATACTATGCAAAAATAGAACCAAAGAATTTGAACAATCAATTCACCCTAGTACCGGAGATGGAACTATGATGCTGTGAAATTCACTCTCCGAATGATATCACTTTATTTCATTTTAACGTCTTCAATGACAATTGTGTTCTGACAGCTCCATCAGATTTGATTCCTAGCCCACAACTATCAACAAATCCACTACAATTCACTAAACCATTTTGCAAAATACTTAATAATCCGCATTCAAAATCTAGATCCAAAAATAGTCAATCAATCACCAAAAAATGATCAATATTAAAACCATTATTAAATTCAATCCGTTTAAAATTGTGCAAAGAAACAGCACACTAAAATTACCTTGCTTTCCATCTATGAATTAATAATAATTTATACTATTTACGACAAAACATCACTACCAAATACAACATAAAATCCACATTTATTTATTTCAAACTTGATGACCTTGTATTTTTAATAAAACCATACAAATAACAATTGAATGTTTAAACTTTTAATTGCAACACAAACATTGGTTAATAAAACAACAATCATCACCATCAACGATCGTCACCATCGTGACCATCACTCATAGTGAAAATTCTTTGTGTAATTACTACCACCGATACCGATGTTGAATGAACTATTTTTAAACGACACAACAAACAAATTGATTGTACAAAAAAAACTAACAATCTTGATCCGTTATCGTCTGCTCACATAATACTCACATTCTTCATCTATAGATCGTACTTCCTTTACTATCACTAATATTTGCCCCTACACGATGATATATTTGGTTTTCTGCTCAATCCAACCTACTCACCATACTTTTTGGTGTTTTCAGCAAAATCAATTTTTTTTGGATCTTAGAACCAGCAAAAGATTTACTGTCAGATTTTTTTTCAATACTCCTCAATTTCTCCACTGATTATTTTCTTGCTCCTTGCACGCACATTATTTTCATTTTCAATAGACTTCTTATTTATGTTAACTAATCCGCTTTGCTTTATTTATTTCTAACAATCACTTCATTTAATTACAAATTTCCACGTCCTCCTTCAATTAAACTTTTTTAAATTCAATTTATTTTGAATTCCATATTACCTCCATTTTTACATTCAATGATCCTTCACGTCTAGCGCCGACATTTCAATTTATTTCCTATCTCTTTTTTTATTTTCCACTTTATTTTTTTAATAATATTTACTTCAATTTGTTTGCCGTTTCACTTTTTAACAACAACATAATTTTTCTTTATTTCTGATACTTTATTTCATTTATCATTCATCCTTTTGTTATTCATTTTTTTCTTTCACAATTCTTGCTCTATTTTGCTTTTATTTTGACAAGTCCATTTTCTATGTTATTGATATCCACGCTGCTTTCCATGATTCACCATGTTTTAAGTTTGGTGTTTTCATTTTTATTGATTCTCTTATAATGCTTCAACTATTACTGTTGTAATTTTCTCTACTCCCAGCTATTTGCCATTTTTTTTCGCTTTTCGTTTGTTTTCACTACTTTATACCATTGACCAGTCTCTCCATCATCATTCAATACACATCCGACATCCTAAATCATATTTTCCCCTATGTGACCAATGTCTTTTTCGCCACTTAATCATAATTTTCTTTTCGAAGTTTTCACTATTTTTTTCTCTTCATTTAATTTTCCTTGTTTTGATTCACCATCTCCGGTATTTTTAATAAAAATTTACTTACTAATTATAATTACTGACGGTTTTTCAACCCTCATAGAATGTCTAGCAGTATCATTTCTTCACCACGATCTCACAAATATGATTTCAAAAATTCTTCAAACTTCAAAATGTCATCCCCAATAATATCTTCTCATTGTACTTCAATACACAATCTTGCGAAATCAATTTTATTGCGCAATTCACCATTGTTGCCTTCAACCTCTAATTCCTTCTCTTTATTTTCTTCTTCACCTTCAAACTATACTACTGATATGTTATTCGACCATTTATTTTCCAGTTATCCTATAAATTTTAGACATTCGTGCAAATCATTTTTCAACTTTTTTAACAAATGTTATCTCACAGCAATACTGGTATGTTTTAAATTGTTTTTATATAGAATTCCTTCATAATTTCATAACCTAACCTTTATTTTTTTCCCGTCCACTGTAATCACAGTGCGCAACAATTCGAACAACATTTATGTCAACTAATTTAAACGCTTCATCGATAGCCAACATAAAATCATTCATAATCAACATTCAACGAACAAAATTCAAAGCACAAATTCTTTAATGATCTGATTAAATTCTCGTTAGTCGAATTACTAAATATAATTTAATTTTCCCTACTAAATTCAATTCACATTATTGGTGATATAACTGGCAATAGGTTTTAGATTGTATAAGTTTTTATATTTTAAAACGACACGACAGAAATTGTTAATTGATCAACTAAAAAAATTGCAACATTCCAAAATATTTTAATGGGAATTATATCATAAATCATTGGTTGCAAACCAAACCCAATTGCGGAGAAATTTATACTAAAAATTTATTTACAAAATCTAATTTAAAAATTTATTGTTAAAGATTTTTGATTCAACTTACTTTTTTAAAATTATTCAAGTTGCTATTGAACGACACGACTCAAAATAAATTGAAAACTATATTTTCATTAATTTTTTATTTGTATTTTATCATGTATTTAAATATCAATTTCATTTTGCGTTACTATCATCCACAACAATTAAAGATCGAAGTTCATTAGATATTGATGGATTTTTGTCTTTTCTTCTAAAAAACCCTGTTAGTTTTTACAATAATATTTGAAATATTATACCATGAAAATTGAAAAAAAAATATCATACCTTCGATTTGAAAACCTATTGTGACTTCAAGTTAGTAATCATTGAAATTTATTGAAAAGATATTATTATCTACGTACCATGTACGAATTTTATTTTCGTCAAACCCTGTTTGGTCACAAAGACTACTAATGTGTTTTCCAACATATGGATATTGCCGATTTGTTTGGTACCTAGTATTATTAGTTAAAGCTCAATATTTTAAAATTGATAGGAGAAATTTATTTTCACATACCATTCTTCAAGAACACGTTTGCCTTGTTTTATTTTTTCATTTGATGTTCCAGGCGAAAAAGATTTAGATTGATTAATAATTGATTCTGGAGTAATAATCACTCCGAATTTAACTTTTTTCACACTGCTTGGTTTTGAACCCATCAGTTCATTACCGAAATCCTTATCATTTTTTCCCAGTTGACTGCCACCATTTGGCTCTTTTTCCTGCGTTTCTTCATAATTTCTTTTTTGTTTCGCAGTTAAATTTTTTTCTGGCAAATACTCAAATACATGGTTTTTCGATTCAATAGAGTAGAGAGACAACGTAGATTTGTACATAAGTAATTCATCACACACCTTTTCAATCTCGGCAGTAGATTCAACAAAATTTTCTTCACTATCTTCAAAATATAAACGTTCAATTTTATCAAGTACGATGGTCTCAAGAGAATCTAAACTTTTTCTTAATTCACTCATAGTCGCAATATTTTTTGAAAGAACCATGATTTTAGTAATGGAATCTAATTCTTCGTTAGATAAAGAAACTGGCTGGTAATGGCCGGTATAGTTTGAAACAATTATTTCAAGTTCCTGAAAAATTAGTATATATAATAAATTATTTACCAAACAAATCATACTTACACTTTCACTGGATTTCAATTTTTGGATAATTTTTTCATCGTCAATCTCAATATCTTCAAGCAAAGTTTTCAAGCAATCCGCAAGGCTATTAACGATTAAATTTAATCTGATTTTTGTTAGTTTGGTAACTCAATAAATCATTTTTGGTTAGCAAAATAAATCCTCAATATACTCACTTATTGATATTTGCCAGAAAACCATTCTCATTTTGTTTGGCAGAATCAATATCAGTGATTGCACGAATATCCATTGTATAAAGAAGATGTTGAAAATAAAAAAAAACCTGCTTATTGATTTTATAAAAAATGAAGTTACCCTCTTTAAATTGAACTCATTTACTAATATCTCTTAAAAATTACTACATAAAATATCATGCTTTTTCTATATTAATATATCGAATGATATTTTAATGAAAAAAATTTTCATCAAAAGAGGATTTTAAAACCCGAAAGCGCAAACAATATCAAAGTGTTAGCAAAACACTGTAATATATATTTTTGGACGATTAAACCCACGAATGAGAAAATAGAAAACATGAAATTTTATGAACAGATATTATTTTCAACTCAAATAGCCATCAAATAATATAAATAACTTATGAATTAAAAGTGGAGTTAACAATATCTAATAGTACGGCTGATTGTTAATTTCAAATATTTTGAATTCGATCAAATTAACTGCGAGATTATTGGGATGAATTTACCGGCCGAATTAAAAACCCACAAACAAAATTTAACCATTAACTCTATCATTCAAAATTATTTCAAATTTTGACCATAAAAATCTTAATGATTCAATGATTTTTGATGAGATGAACTAATCTTTTCAATGATTATTTGAATCTTGTATTCGAAATTTTAAATTTTTTTTTTTTATAAAATAAAAATATCTAGAGAAAATGTTTTGAAGAAAAATATCAAACTGGCCATCGGTACTGTTTTTAAAAATATAAAGTTTAAGTAGCACCTTTTTAAATTTGGGGCAACTGAAGTGATCTGAAAATAAATTTCATGACTGGACATTTTTTTGCTTATATGTCAAAAGCGTTTAATAATTAATGATTGACAATTCTATTTTTGTAAAATTGTAATAATTATTTTACTATGACTAAATTCAATCAATATCTTACAAAATTTTCGGTAAACAGTCAGTCAACAAAAACCAATTATAGTATTAAATCAAGAAAATGTCATAAATCTATCATCTCTGACAACAGCAAAAAATCAATGTTAGTTTTTTCAAGATTTAATCCCAAAATACCTAAGCCGTCAAATGCTCTTTCGAATTATCTTAAAACGCTAAAACCAAAACCTCATTCAATGATATCAAGATCCAAAATATCAAAAGTGATTTGCAGAAAAAAAAGATTAAATGGATACACTGCTTATAGATCATATTATTCTAAAAAAATTGGGGGATCAACTTCACAACAACAAATTTCTCGGGTTTTGGCAAAATTTTGGGCGACTTCAACAGATAAAGAAGAGTGGAAAACATTGGCAATTATATACAATTCCGAAGAAAGAGGCTCTTCGTTTAATGAGTGGATTAATTCGTTTCTGAATGATCGACCATCACTTAATGGGACTCGATCTTTAGATGAAACTACGCTTTGCTCTTCTAAACCATATGATGGTATGGTTCAAAATATATTTGAAAATCCTAGTAACAACGGAAAAACTTTTTCTTTATATGATGAAAATTTCATCTTTAACATTTGCAGTAATTTTCATTTTTTTTAAAAAGAGAACAGATGATAGAGCTTGTTTTTATGATCAATATGAACAAGTAAAAATTATATTCATAGTTCATCAAAAAATCATATAGTAAAAAATTATATTGATATGGAATTTTCGAACTATTGAAAATTAACTTAATAAAATATCACATATAAATGCAAATAATTTAAAATCATTGTCATAACGGAGAAAGAATTTTATCGATTAGCAAAATAGAAATAAGGGCAAACCAAAAAAATAAATGATTGTAGAATGTCACAACTGATTAATATGGAATAAATTCGATTAATACCGATAAAACATATCTTTAATAATTTTCAAGAAATAAATAAGAATTCGATTTTAAATGTAAAATTATTATCAAATAATAGCAATCCATCTCAAAAATTTTCAATAAAAACGATTTATTGCCATTCCAACCAAAAAAAAAATTGGTAGGCTATTTTCAAAACCTGCTTTTAACAATATCTTTGTAGAAATTAAACCGTGCATAAAAATCAAACTATCTATCAAAAAAATTCAATATTGCTTCGATTCAGATTAAGTCCAATTAACAACTATTTTCACACGCAGATCATTAAGATTGATCAAGTGTTGTCAAGAAACACGTCTGTTTGTTTTGCAAATTTTTTATATATAACACCTCAGAATTCAAAGCCATTGTTAATATATTTGCGGTAGACTCAAGAGATCAAATCTTCATTAGCTATCCTACAACAATTAAATATCAACTTAATTCGTATTGTGTTGAAGCGTGAGCAATTATCACGTACTTTGACACGCATTACCGCACGTGGGTGAGATTTGTGTTTAAACGATCTCTTGGTTTTTAATTTACCACGTATATTTTTTGCGCTCCCGCTCCAATATTCACGCTTATATTTTTACTTTTTCTTCAACAAATTAACTAGCACACAACAATTGATATATTATTTGCTAATTACTGTATCCAACATCAACAATCATTAACAGTCCATGAGCCAAATCACTACCGTTTAATGGCATGAATCAAAATAGATGTGCGATGCTGCCAATCCTACTGTTGAAACATGAACCAATAACAGGCATTTTGACACGCAATACTGAACAAGCATGGTTTTTATAGTGAGAAGACAAATTGTCTAGAAATCTACGACGTATATATCAAGCGTCTCCCGTTTCTGCTTTTTATAAATATCTTCACTTTTTTTTTGAAGTTATTAAATACTGCTTTAATATCAGTATTTTACTTGTTAATTCTTTTTTCTACTTTAAAAAACTCTTATCACGTTATAAACCAAATTGCTAATGATAGCGAAAATGAATTAAATAAATTTAAAAATAGTGCCAGTTTTAGTATTTGAGTTTTGATTCATATTATCAAACTTAAAAAATACTAAAAAATAGTCATAATAGAGAATTTAAATAACACAAAAAATAGTGACAGTTTAGGTGTAACTTAGTCGTTTAAAAATTAAAGACTTGAAAAATATGAAAATGTAGATTGATTACTTAAATATTTACCTCTGTCATCACAAAACAACTTATTTTTTTTGAAAGTGAATTACGCACGTGCTTAAGTGGGTGTCAACATGCCTGATCATAATTCACAAATCATTTTTCTTTTTTAAAAATGAACTGTATAGTTTATTCAGCATAAAAAAATTCAAATTGATTTCAAGTCGTTAAAATCACAAATAATTTTAACAATTATAAGTCGGCATTAAATTAAAGCAGAAAACTAACAAAGCCATGTGATGTAATTATCAATAATTTAATAAATTTCATTAAAATACCAAAAAAAATTTCAAATAATGAAAATAATGAATCATGTCAGTATTTTCTATGAAACTCACATTAAAACGCTAAAATCTGGATTTTAAAAAATTGACATATGAGACAATTATAAAATTTTTTGAAGCGTGGAAGTAAATCAAACCAACAACAACATGTTAGTGAAGATGACAGCCGAGTCAATTCATTCATTTCAAGTGCATCATTGACATTATTCTTAATGAAGTTTTTCGGATAACAAATAGATTTGTGAATATCATTCGAATAGTAAGCATTTTTTTATCAAATATCAGATTGTACTCATCAAGGATATGAAGAATGTGACAAAAAAAAATAACGGCAATTACAATATTTTTTTGTAAAGAATTATTAACAAAAAAATGCAAACATTTAATAGACCGACAAAAACCCACATTGATTTTGAATAGTTATTTTAAGCCGGCGAAACCACCCAATTCATAATCATTTTTTGATTATTAAAATTATTTATCAAAGACATTAGTTCAATTCAAAATAAACAACATTTGTGTAAAATTATAATTTTTTGAAACAGTAATTTTATCATTAGAATAAAAAGTAAAAAGTTTAAAACTTTTTACCGGCATTAATTTTTAATGGATGATCTCTAATTGGATAAACAGACACGGTTTGTAATTATAGGTTATATTGTCATGAGAACCAGCAATGCTTAGATCATTCAGATAAAATACCAAAATTTATATTTTATTGTTTACAGCTGAAAAAAAAAATGTCATGTTTTGTCAAAGCGTTTTCAAACCGTATGTGAAAAAAAGAGTTTACCATTTTATTGCGCCAAAGAAAAAAAATTTTTTTGCGTCTTAAATTGATTGATGCATTTCGTCAATTTTTGATAAATCAGCGTCAACTGCAGAATGTGGTGGTAGTTTTCCATAAACACTTCTTTGTTTCTTATCATCAAAAAATGCGATACTGCCATTTATTTATAGCACAAAGAAGCCAGTTCAAACAAAAAACCCAAAAAACACTACAAATTTTTCATTTTTTATAGGACGATTTTATGGGATTTTAAAGCCAATGAAACTAATGTAAATATTACTAAGAACCAAATATAGCTCTTTCAAATTTGGCAATAAAAAATAATTTTCAGTTAACCCACTGCGACAATTAACCGCTTGGGTTTTTTGAAGAAAAATCCTGCAAAACAAAGATGCGTTTTTTTCAAAAATGGTTATGTTTTTGGACAGACTAATTGCCATTCAAGTCTGCAGTAATTCCGTTTTCAGTAACAAAATCTGTCATCGCAGTCAACAAGCGAAAGATAGCTGACTGAAGTTGGTGTATTTTTTTTTTTACATAAAAATACTAGTCTGCAGTGTTGTCAAAATTTTTATTTTTAACGTGGCTTAATTTTTTGTTGCCATTTTTTGATATTAATTGATCACTTACTTTCATTTCATCAAATTAAAATACAGGTGGTGGACATTATTCAAAAAATGATTGGTTTTATTAGACGTTTCAGATTTTCTAGCGTCATTAAAATTGGGAATGTCACCATTATCATAATCATTATTCTAAACCACAATTTTCTCATAATTATTGTAACAGTCTAAATAAAGTCATTGAACACTTTTTCAGTACTATCATCAATTAATTAATAAAATGATTGCTTTATTGATGTGTAACAAAACTGATTTTTTTTTAATATTTTCAAATGGGTCTAGAGTTATTTCTGCCGCAAAAGCATTATTAACATCAATAGATGTAAGCATGTTTTGCTAAAATAGAAATTTCGGTTCAAAATAGCGACAATTAAACACCACCACCTGTCTAGCATTGTTGGAATTGTAAATTCAATCGACACATATTTTTTTATTGTAATCAGCAGAACAGCATTCACATTGGTATTAGCCAATTATTTTAAAATCAAACTCAGTGAATCCAATTCATACACAGCAATCACAAATACCTTAAAGTGATTGAATCCAATGAAATTTTTAACAAAAAATTTGTATAGTCTTTTTACTGACAATGTATTTAATTCTGTGATGGAATTGGTGCAAGCGAAGAGCACATTTAACATTTTTTTTTTATTAATCATCAGAAACATTTTTTTTCCCTAAAATATTTTTTGATTTAAACTTAATTGTTTTGCCAGTCCATCGCAAGACCAATTTTATGTGAATCATTTGAAATCAACTTGTAGTCATTTAACCACTATCAACACCAACTTTATTAAAGATTATATTCCTAAACTCATTATTAAATTTCACCATAATAAATTTTCTCTTTAATGGATTTAAAGAATGAATAAATTGATATATGTGGTTTTTACAGATAATGAAAAATCACTCAAAAAAGTCACCAAAACAGAATAGAAATGATAAAAGTGCAGAACAGTGAAAAAATATTTGAATTTAACAACGGCCGACGTTAGTAAAAGTCCAAAACTGTCGACGTAAACAATTGTGATATTTGATTCAAGCATCTAGTCTCATACTGATTAACAATTTTTGCTGCTTTGGCATTGAAACTGGACGAACCGCTTTGTGAACTATCATTTTCGAAATCATAAAATTTTGCAACTATAATTTTTGCTGAACTACCAAGATGAGCATGACCATGATAGAATGACCCAGCAGCAGTGGCATATTTTTCAATTCAAAAGCAACATTGATAAACATCATTTTAAAATTTTCTACGAACAATCGTTTTAGCAGCATAGATTTTACAGTCAACAAATATAAATTTATCAATTTAATTGTTGGCAGCAAAAATGTAGAATGAATTTACACCATCAGGGGCAAATAACAGAGTTTACGGTATAGACTTGTTTTGACATTAAAGAGTTTCAATAGCTTGAGCATCAACTTCGAAATTTCAAAGCCTAATCATATGGCTGAGCATTGGTTCACAGTTTGCACATTGTGTTTTTTTAATTTAAAGATAATGAAAAGGACCAAAATGAAACAAAAATATTGAATAATTAAACACAAGCTATTAATTGGTATTTTTGAACTACGTCACCCAAGAATTTTAACATACATCATCAAATTTTTCATCAGTCACTGGCGTGAATGACATTGATTCAGAATCTAAATGACTGTTTTCACCAAATCTGTAACATGTCAAAAACAAATTTTTTTTGTTTCCTCTTTTCATGGCATCATTGGCAATCAAACCGCTGGCATTAAAACTAATCATTTTAGATGATGGTGTTCAATCATAAAATAAATCATCAAAAACATGATTTGCCAACATTTTTGTTTTAGATAATGTTATTTTACCAGTGTCAGCAAACAAATTCAAATTTTTTTTATTATATTTGATATCAGAGATTAATACCGCATTAAAAATAGCAGCAAATACATTATTTGAAAAATTTTCAAAAACTTTGCTCTCAAATTTGTTAAAAAATTTTATTGTAAATTTTTGAATCCGAATTTCTTTTTGCATTGACCAGTAGATAAGGACCCAGAAAATTAAATAGTTGCTAGATCCCCGATGATAGCATAAATGTTTTCAAGCTGTAATAATATATCGCGATCATATCTGCGGCTAATAAAAACTTTTTTTCAACGAAGTAAAATCAACCATTTTGTAACTAAAATACAGCAATTGAAAATCAATTAAATGGTCATTTTATTCATTTCACTAGAATCACAGGAGAAAACAGTAAATTTCATAAACAGTTGACATAAGGCACCATTCTGATCAGCTTTAAAATCAACAACCAAAACCCGGATAATTAAATTGGCCCATCGACCAGTTGTTTTGATTTACTCTGGCGAACAATCCTGATTTGGCTGATAACCTCTTAAAAATTGTTTGCCGTAGAAACACTAACTAACAAATTTTATAGTGATACTACATGTGGCTAACTACGCCAAAAATAAAATACAATTTAAATTAGAAGATTGGCGCTAAGAGCGCTGAATATATTTTTTTTTGGTCACAAAACACCCTGTCGTCTCAGCGAGCAGACCACGGACGCTAAATGATAAATCTCACCGTGCTTGATAATAGCTCAAGCTTTAACATCCACTATGGTCTTTTATGTCCAACTGGCATTAAATCCGATTTTGTCTCATGTCATGATACTGCAATACGTGAAGTTATTATTGAGTTGCATTCCACTTGTTACACGTTGGGGTTTGAAGAGTTGGTTCTTGGTGTCTTGGAAGCGATTTTTTACAACGGTTGGTATTTAGGTGAAATATTATCACAACTAGAAATGCTTTACAATATTAATAGGGTGGATGAAATGATTATATTTAGTAAATCTTTACTTACTGGTGATTTGCCAAAACAGATCGGTTTCGAAAACAATTGCAACAAGCTTCTCAACAAATTTATTTCCAATGTTTTTGACCATTATATAACTCATCCATTTGCTTAAATATTTTATTTTGCTTCCATTCATAATAACAATTATGAAGAAAGAATTTTAAATCAATTTCCTGGCCCTTGTAAAATTACATTATTTGAATCAAAAATGTTTGCCAATCATCAGGTTATGATTTTTTTGATGTGCGAAAACTATTATCCAAAATCGTAGTTTCTCATGCTAGTGGCTCGGGTGATAATAGTGGCATCAAACAAATGAATAACAATAGATTTTTTTTGACATGTTACTGATGTGATTATAAAAGTAATTTGACCTGTGAATAAATGTCACTTAAACCAGTAAAAAATGAAAAATTGATAGTTTATTTAATGTGCCTGGATGACGTAGTTCATAACTGCCAATGAGTCGCTGGTGCTGGATTGATCAAAATTCTATTTTAATTCTGATGTTTGTCAATATATTTGTTTTGACAAATACTTTTTTGAAGACTATAAATTAAATGTCAGCAATACTATTGTGCTTTGAAAACCCAAAGTTGATGTTCAGGTTGTTAGTGCTGTTGAATTTCAAAATAGGTTATTGCCATAGAAAATGTTATTTGTTTCAGAGAGTGATAATTTAATTTTCATTTTACTAAGTAGCAATAAATGAAATAAGTTTACAATTTCTAACAAAAAAATTTATGTCGGTAGAATGATGGTTAATTGAACAGCTTTAAAATGTCATAGATGAACGTTGTTTAGAATTAAAAAAAATTCATTTGCTGCTGTGTTATTGCATAATGGGTCTGCTCATTTTGATAGACTTGCAGAAATGAATGCTGCAAAATTTTATGAGGAGGAAATGGCTAGTTCACCAAGCTGTGGCGTTCGTCATAGAGCTGAGGCAGCAAAGTTTATTAATTAAATTTTGACTAGACCGTCGAATCAAATATCACAATTGATTCGTGGTAACAATTTTGGTGGTTAACAATTGTCGCCTGTTAAGAAAACGAAATATCATCTTACTTTTATTCACTTTAGTTGAAGTTATATTTTGGTGATTTTTTAACTGATCGGTCGTTGTCGGTTACTAAACTCATATATAAATTGAAATACTTTTTGAATGCATTAATCAAAAAATCATTCACCGTAAGAATAAGAAATGAGTTTGCTAGTAGAGTATTTAGTGAGTTTTGTGGTGATAATAGTATAAAACATGTGAAATCGCTCTTAAATGAGTCTAATCAAAATGATCTTGTTGAGAACTGGGGAATGATCATCTCTTCAAAAGTAAAAATTATTTTAGTAAAATAAAATATTCACTATAATTTATTAAATGAAAATGTTAAATGTGCTATCAGGTTGCTCAATTTGATTACCAGAAAATATTCATTGCCAGTGAATTTACTATTCAAAATTTTTATTGAAAATTCAGTTGGTGTCAACAATTTTTGGAATATTTAGATGTGCTGGGTTTTTTTTGGTTCCACTCAATTTGCATTCAGGAAAATTGGGTGATACTATTCTGTTAAGTTGTTTTCCCGGTTAGTATGAAAAATGAATAGCTGATAGAGTAAATATTTCTATTATTGCTACAGTGGTAGTAACACCTTAAAGTCACTATGATCAAGCAAAACAATCATTCAAAAAAAAAATGTTTACATCTGCTGGAGCTATTAGTGCACTTGCGTCGAAAATAACGCTAATTATTCAAGGAATTATTGAGAGAAAATTGATTGTGCTCGATACCAACAAAACAATCACTAAATTAATGAAAAAGATGATAATACTAAAATGCCATTTTTTAATATATGTTCTGACTGGAAGATAAAAATGTAGAAAATGTAGTTGGAAATATTTATTGTGATTCAGATAATTTTTTTAATTCTGATGAAACTAAAAATTTGAAGTGGCTAATAAAAATAATGCATCTCTCGATGATGTCGACGAAATTTTTTTTTCGACTCATGAAATAAAAAAAATAAATTGGTTAATGTCCATAAAAACAAACATTAAAAGGTGCCCTGTTTTGAATGAGTGTTTTGACAACATAACCAACTAGTATTCAAATAAAAACAAAAAATTACTCCAACATTTGTCGGTTATCTGTTGCTTGTTGACTGCGTTAAATGCTACTATTACTGAAAAAATAATATTAGTGACACAAATTGGCAAGCGGCGAATTTCAAAACACTAAACGCTATCAAACAACACGACAAATATCTGATAGTAGAATTTTCTCCAAATAAAAAACCTGATTGTTGTCGTTGGAGGTTTTTTATAAAAAATGTTCTTATTATTCAATTTGAAAAATCTAGATTAGCTGCTCATAAATAAAGTTAGAATGCGGTTAAATTCTAGAGCAAAACATCTAATTCTGGCTTTAGATATAAAAGGGTCAAAATGCATTTTTCTAATGCTTCTTTGAAATGTATACTATAAATCAAATGGATTTCAACACGGCATTTTTTCATGGTGATATTGAGAATGACGTCTATATAAATCATCCGGCGGATTTTGCGCATGCTGCTAATTCAGAAAAAATCAGTCAATTGAATGAAGAAATCAATGGACAAAAACAGTCCTTTTTTTTTTGCAACAACAAAGTTGTTGATTTTTCATTATACATGGGGGCTAAAAGAGCTATATTAAAACATTACATCGGTTTTCTCATTTCATAAAAAAAAGGATAGTTTTTGGAATTGTATGTGGATGATTTAAACATTTCTGAGTATTGTGAGAGTATAACCATTACTGTCAAGCCGGTTTTAGATTTTAGTTTGAAGATGAAAACTTTTGGGCAAATTTGTATAATTTTCTTGGACCTGATATTGTCTCATTTAACCATAAAATTTCATTTTGAATAAACAACTATGTCTGAAAAATGATGGACAATTTAAAAATCGATAAATATGATCAAAAGTAATTTACATTGATGGTTAATCTTTGTAAACTGTTGTCTCTGGCAGATTCAAAAAACCTTTCTAATAACGGAGCAGTTCTTTTTCGGTCTAATATTTGTATGCTTTATTTTGCTAGCAATTGTTTAAACTACAATATTGCACTTCCTTTGAAATTGTAAATCGTTATTTTCAAAAAGCTGCTAATTCTCATTTGAGCAATATGATAAAGAAACTTTGCTATTTGAAAACTAATAACATGTCTATTTTGTATCAGAAAGATTCTACAAATCACTTTGTTTGTTTCAGCCATAGCGATAAAGCCGCCGATTTAGTAAATGTCAATCAGTTGGCGGCAATATGTTTCATATCATAGACTAGCGCTTTAGATAAAACCCCACAAAACACATGTCAGTGTTGTTAATGAGTGGTGAGGGAGAGTATATTTATAGTACTGAATTTTTAAAGCTGCGAATTTTTTTTAATTTGGTGCTATATTATAATTGTAATGGAGCAGTTAGTGTAATTTTTTATTGTCACAAAATTTTTGATGTTAGTTTTCTAAACCATGTTAATAATGATACAAATTTTAAAGACATTTCAATTTGTTAGCATTTGAGTAAAGATCATGTTGCTCTTGTTTTTAATTTGGCAAAAACTACTGTTAGGGTCAATTTGGCCCACTTGTAGACAAATTGTTTTTTTGTCCAGGCAAAAATTTGAAACATTGTCTGTGATTCTTGCGTCTACCGATCGGCTTGAATATATTATTCTCAATAATAAATTGGGATATCGATTACACAAGCATGTTGATAATTCAGCCATTATCACGTATTTGACACGCATTACTTCATGTGCGCTGTTTTTTTGATAAAAAGACAGGCTGTCCTGTAATTTACGATGTATCTTTTTAGCGCCTTCCACTCCAAATGTCTAGTTTATATTTTCATTTTTTCACAATTGTATCAACTACTATTTCACTATAAATGTATTACTAATAATTGCCTTGTCTATTATGATCAATTTCTAACACCGTTTCTACCTTTTCTTCATTTGTGATTTCTGATAATAATTATATAAAAATCAATTATAAAAGAATAAAAAAATAACACAATAAAAATGAAAAGAATTTAATATTTACAGGTGCCGTCAAAAAAAACACAGCTAGCACAATTTATTGGCCCCCCTCATTTTTCATACAAGAAATATATGTTGATTGTTTAAAATTCAGTTGGGGGATTTCGTTGAATAATGCAAATTAATATTTTGTTTTACTTTCCTCAAATTTTCATTATCATTCACGAGTCTCTCATTATATTCGTGGTAATAATTAGTTGTTTATTTAATATTATTATATTAAACATAAAACAACTGGTGTTGAAGATTCAAAAGATGGTGTTAAAGCAATTTTAGCAGTACCGTTTAACAATTTGGTAAATTTAAAAATTGTTTTTGATGTTTTGAAAGCCGAAAATTGAATAAATATTTTGCCCCACGTGCGTTGGCC
>JAKTTS010000022.1:0-64822 GCA_030560485.1 Ascoidea tarda (nom. inval.) | reverse complement strand
ATAATAATAATAATAATAATAATAATAATAATAATAATAATAATAATAATAATAGTAATAATAATAGTAATAATAATAATAATAGTAATAATGATGATAGTAATAATAGTAAAATCAAAATAAAAAAAATGATGGAGCTCCAAAAGACCAAAAAACAAACTATTATCAAAAATATAAATTAAATATCAAATACTTAAAATTTTAAAATAAAACAAATAATTATTGAAAAAAAAACAATTCTAATAAATATTGAAAAAAAAAGGAAACAAAACAAAATTGAAAAAAATATAGTGACAAAAAGACTTTTTTATATTTTATTTATTTGTTATAAATTGAAATCGATTTGAAGATCAACGGTTGAGTTTCAAAGTTTTGACTCTATTTAACAAACCTGATTTTTGATCGAAATCATCACTATAAAAGGAGTCAGAAGGAAGTTGTGGCCTTGGAGGAATGGGAGGTCTAGGAGGTATAATAGTAGTAGTAGCAGTAGTAGTAGTATTAGCAGCAGGGTTGCTAATACTGTTATTATTACCTCTAAATTTTCTTGTTAGAGTTTTCTTTCTGCTTAAAGCATAGCCATTATTCAAATTTTCTTGAGCAGCCTTTTGAGAAGCAGGAGCACCATCGAGAAAAGTGGAGGAGCCTAAACCCATTGTAGTTGCACCATGAACAGGAATGGCTTTTGCTTTTGCATCAAAAGCGACAACTGAGTCATTGCTTTTTAAAGCTGCATATCTCTCCTTTGGAGAAAGAGGTTTATTGCGAGCAAATATTGAAGTGTCATCGTCATCTATGGTTCCATTGCCCATTACTATATCGATTGCTTGATCTTTTGTGTTATTTGGACCTAAACCTTTGATAGTTGAGTTTGGGCCATCAATTGGGAAAGCAGCGACTGGAGCTACTTTAGTATTTTTGTTTCGGTGAGGAGTACAGGCATCAAAGGGACCATCATGATGAAATTTTGCACCGAATAAACCCGAAACATCTAAACGATCTATAGTATCAACGCCTGCGTTTTTATTTTTTGGATTTTTTTTAGATCTTGAAGATTTTGATTTTGATTTTGATTTTGATTTTGAGGTTGAGTTTTGATTTGAAGGTCTACGTTTATCATCTGGGGGATATAATAAGTGTCTGGAAGATGAGGAATGGTTTGTACGAGATTTCGGAATTGATCTTGGTACTGAGGCATCATCAGTGGATGAAAGACGTTGTCGATGAGTCTGATTTTGAGATAGATCGCGATTGTGATGACGACGGCGGCGATATTTATCTTGATCGAGTTGAGAAGAATCGCTATTATAATCTAGGTTTCTTCTTGAGTATTTTGAAGAAGATGGAAAATTGGTGTGGTCGTCGGCATCATCGCTATTGTAGTATTTATTTGATTTATAGTCGCTATTGTTGTCATCAGAGAAATTATTACGAGATTTTTGGTCTTTGTAATCTTTATAGGGATTTCTTGAGGAAGAGGAAGAGGATTTCTTTTTATCTGGTTTTGATTTAATATCTCCATCAATACCTTCATCAAAAAAATAATTATTTCTTGAGGTTAGTAATTTTTTCTGTAGTTTCAAATTTTCCATGTCTTTATATTTTGACCTTTCCTTGATAGGATCAGGTATGTTTGAATCGCTATTTGATCTATGCTGCCTGGAAGGTATAGTAGGTAATGGGAGGGTCTTTGTTGGGTTTCTGGAGGTGTTTCTAGAGTGGTTTCTGGAATGGTTTGTTGAACTTGAAGATGAACTTGATCTTGACCTTGAGTTGTAGTTTTTATAGTTTGTTTGAGAGGAGGAGTAGTCGTTCTTTTCAGAAGGATAAGAGTTTTTTCTATAGGTACTGCCAGCAATTTCGTCATAAGAAGGAGGCAAATCGTTATCGACGTCTGAGGTATTGGAGTCGTGGTTATTAGCATTGTTGAAATTGTTGTTTTTGATGTTGTTTATGGTAATATTTCTCTGTTTTTGCCTCTCTATTTCTCTTTCTCTTTCTCTCTGTCGTTGTCTTTGTCTTTCTTTATGTTTTTTGAATTCCTGAAACTCTCTATATTCTCTTTCTTCTCTTTCTCTTTCTCTTTCGCGCTCTCTTTGCCTGTCTCGTTCTCTTTGCAGGATGTTGCTGGAGGAGCCAATGTCGATCAAGTTACTGGAGCGATTGGTGGCAGAATTTCTGTGACGGTCGAATATATTGTCGTCAGGCGAGAAGCTTTCAATAGAGCTATGGGAGTAGGATCGATGGCGATTTGAGGAGGTAGGAGAAGCATTGTTATAGAGAGCATCAGCAAAGGGGTTCTTGGAGATGGGTCGTGGTGGAGGAGGCATAATGGAGAAGGTAGCACCAGAAGACGAAGAAACACAGAAGATGGAACCAGATATGGGAGAGGATTGGAGGTTTAGGGGGTTCTGGGGGATTGAAATTGGAGACTAGCTTTGTAAGATAAAAGCAGATACTGAAGGTGGTAAACAAAATAAACAATGGATAAGAATAGCAAAAGGACGACATGTTATTTATAGACACTGTCCTTGATTAGGAGCAAGCTCCCAAAGACCCAGGCCGCCGCGCCCACGGGGCGGTTTACGCTCTCCGGGACAGGAGGGCGCAGACAACGGCCTCGGCACGCATGACAGCTGCTGCCGCTGTGGGCGCAGGCACGCGGTTTCTTGGGCGAGCGTGTTTCACGTAGACCCGGCCCAGTGGCTCCACCACGCTTGCGGGCCTGGGTGGCCTATTATTAGAAGACGCGGCAGTGCTTGTGCCCGTTCTGCTTCTGACGGTTTTGACGGTTCTGGGCACGCCGGGGGCGTTTTGTGGTTCCGGAAATGCTACGCCAATTCCGGCCTTACTTCAGTGTTTCAAGCATCATCACCGGAAAAAACCGGTGGTACGGCGTCCTCACAACCTCGGCCCTAGGTGCCTTTACTGCTTTTACTTCGCCTGCTGCTTTTACCTCTTTCTCCATTTTGCTCAACTTCAACACACTTGAGTACATCCCGATGGAGCTTCTCATCATCTCACTGTACCACTGGATGCTTTCCTTCACAATTAATCTTGTTCCCAAGGCTTCTTGATCTCTTTCAATCTCCCTCACCATCTCCATTATTCGAATCTTGCCCTCCTGGTTCAAAACCTTGATCTCTTCGATAAATGTCCCTTGCTCATAGGCCTTTTCTGTGTCCCTTTTGTATTTTTCATATTTGTCGTAGCTTTGAAACTCTGGCAATTGCACTGTATAAAACGGCTTCATCCTCAACGAATATATAGATCTCGCAAAATCGTATTCTTTATTCTGCTTTTGAAGCATTTCCTCAATTTGATTGAACTTGGGCAACCCAATAAGTCCATTCTTCTCATATATCTTAACCGTTTTCAACTCTATTTCCGTTAATATCAATTTAATCTCGTAATCTTTAACTAAATTTCCTAAAAAATTTTCGATTTTATTTAGTTTATTCAACTTCTCATCCAATATAATGTTTTTTTTTCTTTTTAAATTATTTATATTCTTTTTATTTTTCTTCTTGTTACTATAATGACTCTCATCAATATCCAATTTATTAATCGAATTAACTAAACTGATCTTTTTCAAATTAATTCCCCCGTTTTTATCTTTCAAGTTTTCCTCAATTATTCTCTTAATTTTCTCTCTTTTAAATTTATTGTAATTTAAAATATACTCTAAAACAATCAAATTACTCTCAATCAACTTCTTTAGATTATAATACACTATATCATATTCCCATTTCTTGTAAACTTCCAATTTAAACCCTTCAAATAGAAAATTTATCATAATCTCAATTTTCTTAAAATAAACATATGTTGTAAAGATTAATATATCCTTACCCCCATTACTGTTAATTTTATTTAATTTATTATCATCCTCATACATTATCTTAACCAACTTATCATCCACTTGTTCTGCCAATTGTTGAATCGAATCAAACGTGCATACCAATGAATTCAATTTCTGTCTTTGTCTGCAAATATTACTAGAAAACCTCATTTCAAGTTCTAAATATCCTCCCTCGAGTATCCCTAAAAATTCCTCAATAGTCTTTTCTACCATTTCTTGTTTATCCTTTCGAATCGCTCTATCTCCATTCAAATCCAATTCAATTAACTTATAAACCAACTTGTCCTCTTTACTAAACTCTTTACCGTCTTCAATCTCTTTTTTCTTATCTTTCTTATCTTGATTATCCTTCTTACTCTTCTTACTCTTCCCACTTTTCTTACTTTTCAAACCGAAATCGTAAATCTCAAAAATTGGATTACAGTAACACGTAAAATACTTCAAATCATTCAAATACATCTCACACAACTCTAAATCGCGATTTCCTAACACACTCTTATCTGCCCGAATTAATATATACTGTAAAAATGATCGTATTAAAATTGAATTATTAATTTCCTCTTTCTTACTACCGTATTCATTATACGATAATATATGTTTTCTTGAAAAGTTCACCATCATTTTATTCATCTCCAAATAACTACCAATACCAATCATTTTCAAAAAACTATCCTTAAAGTTATTCACAAATTTATTTATTAAATAATGCTCCTCAACCAATGGATCGATTATACTTATAAATGGGTTCTTATTACTGATTCTCTTTTGAATACCTGTGGAATAACATCCCTTAAATGTTGGTAATTCATTTAATAACTCAATATTATCAATCAATATTTGACAATTTTTAATCAATTCATCAATAAATTGATATTCTTTATTATCCTCTATCTTTTTTTGATTGCCATCATTATCATTATCATTATCATTACCAATATTCTCATTGAAATCATCAAATTTAACAGGAAAGCTAGCTAATGATAATGGCTTAAGTTTCAATAAATCATTACATATTACCAAAAAATTTTTTAATAATTTCACTTTTAATTCAACATTTTCAATCTTATCAACTTCTAATGACATTTCATAATTAAATTCGTTATCTAACCAGTCAATTGAACTTGAAATTTCCTTCAAAATCAATTTTAAATCAACATAATCTAAAAATGTTAAATCCATTGATTGCGTATTAATATCTTCTTCTTCCAATAACAACCCGGTATGAGATAATGTTAGAGAAAATAAAATAAAATGACAAATCCCTAGAAAAAATGATCTTAAAATTTTATGCGCCAAAACCAAATTTTGATTCTCATTCATTTCTTTAATTGATTTGCTTTCACTATTTTCACCATTTCCCCCATTTTTCAACTGAAAATTATAATCTTTCAATTTTCTCACAATTTGGGAAATGTTTTGCTGTTTTTCAATAATAATGTTAATCTCATCATCCGCAGGATCAAAAAAATTACAAACGTTTATACCAAATAAAACATTTTTAGAATAATTAATCAATAAATTTTCCATATAACGACAGGATAAAACCGTCGAAGTTAATGTGCTATTATTTAGCCAAAGAAATACGTGTCTTAACAACTTGTCACAAATCGATAAAGTATAATCTAAATTTAAAGGTAACTCAGTATTAAAATTTTCTTCCTCTTTAGATAACTTGATTAATGTTGTATCAAGTTTTAAATTCAAAATTTCCAATCCTCTCGTTCCTTCAAGCAATGAAAATAAATCACTTTTAACAACCTGGCCATTGGGGATGTCTTTAACAAGCAATAAAAAACCAAAAGAAAAAAAAAAAAAGTTAGTTTAATTGAAAAACATATATCAAGTTGGTCAACAAATTAAATTGAAATAAAAAAGAACATTCGTACTCTTAGCCGCTTGAAGAAATTCGCCAGTGATATCAATGCAATCACTTTCTGAGAAAGTAGAGTCTGAACTCATTTTGAAATAGTGTTATAATCCACTTCAGTGATATAGCGTACCAAATAACACTCAAATCAATCTGGATAGCAACAATGATGTGAGTCAATCAATCTCAATAATGCCCCTATAGAAATTTTTTCAACTCGTTTTCATTCGCTTTTTCTTAAATAAAATTTGGTTATTATCATATCTAAATCGGAAAACAGAAACCCTGCTTCTGCGGGAAATCTATAAAATACATACAGTGACAAGTTTTTCATCGTATGTGATATCATATGATTTTTCCTTGTTTTAGTGGGACTACAGAAGATATGATCACAAATTAGGCAGTAATCTCCGGTTACCAAATTGCTGAACAGGTTAATTGAACGAATTAATTGGATGGAATATATACAAAAGATATATCTTTATGTTTGAACAAATATACAACAGATGTTTAAATCATGCCCTCAATTGCTGATTACCTCTTGGTCTATCCTTGACCTTCATCTTATTTACGTGTTTACCTCTTCTGGTCTTATAACCCTTTGCCAATTGACCCCATGGAGACATTGATAGTTTATTGGATTTAGATTTACCTCTACCACCACCATGAGGATGATCTCTTTTGTTCATAGCAACACCTCTAACAGTTGGTCTGATACCTCTTCTTCTGGCTCTACCAGCTTTACCCCACATTTCTAGTTGATGGGAAGTGTTAGAAACAACGCCAATGGTTGCAATGGCCTCCAATGAAACATAACGAAGCTCACCACTTTTAAGTTTGACAATAGCTTTATTCTTTTCAGGAATCTTTTGCATCAATCTACCAAATGTTCCAGCACCTCTGCAAAATTTAGCAGGTCCATTCTCAAGTATTCCAATATTATTGATAATTGTTCCCACAGGAATCATTGACAATCTTAGGCAATTTCCCTTTGCACAAATTGTAGAGGCTAATAAGGAGGCATCAACATCGTTATCAAAACCCTTTCTAAAACTCTCCACAGTATCTCCAGCTCTGAGACCTTCGCCAGCTATGATATAAGATAGTTCTTCGGTTTTGTTGTGTTTTAATAAGGCGATATGGGCAGATCTGTTCGGATCATATTCAATACGAACTACGGTTTGTTTTCCGGATTCCCATCTATTATAATCTATGATTCTGATTCTTCTTCTGTGACCACCACCACGATGTCTAACGGTAATTTGTCCAGAATTATTTCTACCACCCCATTGCTTCTTGGGAATGGTCAAGTGTCTCATTGGCTTTCCCTTGTGCAAATGTTCATGAATAGGTCTTCTAAACCATCTAATACCGGGATTTGTTGGTTTATGCTTCTTAATTCTGACATGCTCTTTACTTAGTAATTTTCTCTTTTCATTCAAATTATCTAGAGTTTCCAAGTCCGTTAAATGTGTATTTTCGGTCATTATCTCGAATGAATTAAAATTAATGTTTTTCAACTGCTCCTCAATGGTCAAAGAAACTTTGGGCTTATTTTCTCTGACATTATTTAAAACCTTTTTCAATTCTTCTTTGTTTCTGGTATTGTATTTATTTTCTGTGTTTTTGCTGCTTTTATTGCTTTTGTTGCTGCTCTTGATGTTCCTGCTGCCCTTACTGCTCTTATTGTTATTCCCATAAGTGGCATAAGATCTAGCCAAATAGGCACTCTTCACAGCGCATGAAACGGTAGATGTGCTCCCCAAGCTCAAAAAATTGGGCCCAACACCAGCTAGTCTGTTCAAAGCCAACATTTTCTCTTGTCAGTCGACCAACAATAGCTCTTTATCAGCTCGATTTCCTTCTCAATTCAAAATTTCTGTCTGAAAAATCGGCAGGTCACATGACTTCATCTTGAACAAGAACACATCCTGCACTCAGCCTTTCTGCTCCAGGCAGAACTTCTACTCTGTGATTGGATGGAAGTCATGTGATTCTTTGCTTTTCTCACCCTTCCAGTTTTTACCAATAGCGTTAATTTCAGAGATGCTGAATATATTGGTTTTTTGATCAGACACTGAAGAGTTGCTAGTTTTTTTTCTTTAACTGTTCTGACAAAGTAGTTTTTTTGGGTGATATAATGGCTTCAAGAATCTTTACTCGTTCATTCCACTACACAAGAGTTTTTGCTAGCAAACCACCAGTCCAATTATTTGGTTTGGATGGTACTTATGCTACAGCTTTATATTCAGCTGCTTCAAAGGAATCTACAATTGACAAAGCCTATCAATCATTGAGCAAAATCTCCAAATTGATTGAAACTGACAAAAAAGTTGGTGTTATTTTAAGCAACCCAGCTTTGTCAGCAAATGATCGTACTATTGTTATTGACACTATCATTGAAAAGACATCCAATTTAGATACAACTGTCTCCAATTTATTGAAAGTTTTGAGTGAAAACAACAGATTGGATTTATTTTCTTCTATTTACTCTCAATTCCAAATTTTGAACGATGCTCACAATGGATTAATTGAAGCCACTGTTACAAGTGTTCAACCTTTAGAACGTGCACACTTGAAAAGAATTGAAGCTGCAATTTCAAAATCCTCATTTGTTGGTGAAGGTAAAACTCTTAAATTAGTCAATAAAACCAACCCAGATATTTTAGGTGGTTTAGTTGTTGAAGTTGGAGACAGAACTGTTGATTTATCTATTTCCTCCAAAATTGCTAAATTAAACAAAGCTCTCCAAGATTCAATTTAACTCTAATTTTATTTTGATTATATCATAAATTGACTATGAAATTTAGTTATAAAATTAATTATAATCAATTAAATATATAAACCTACAATAAATATTCAATGCTAATGAACATGAAAATAAAATAAACTATAACTATAACCATAACTATAACCATAAACATTTAATAATAATAAATATTCTTTTATAAACAAATATTGAAAGCATCAGTATACTAATAAAGTAGTATATTTCATTCCATTTCATTTTATGTTTCTATATTTTTTTTGAAATAGTATTAATTATTAACTAAATAAAAAACTATAAACTAGGAATAAGATATGAGAAATGAGAAATGAGAAATTATTAGATATAACACATTTTTTTTTAATATTTTAATATTTTATTAACTTTTAAGAACTGCATTGACAATTCTTTCAACTTCTTCCCAATCGTCAGTTGGAACTTTTGTCATTTCAATATTTCCAAAATATTTTCTAATGTCATTTAAAACTTTATAAGATTTTCTATCGCTGATTAAACTTATACTTACACCGACTCTACCAAATCTACCAGTTCTACCAATTCTATGTAAATAAGTTGAAGGATCAGCTAAACCGTTTCTATCAACGGGTAAATCATAATTAACAACCATTGAAACCGAAGGTATATCAATACCTCTACTTAAAACATTAGTTGTAATCAAGACTTTTGATCTGCCTTCTCTGAAATCATCAATTAGCCTATCTCGTTCGGCATGATCTAAATCTCCATGTAATAAAGAGATTGAATGGTTATCCTTTTTCATTGAAAAATATAATTTATTTGCAGTATCCTTTGTTTGAACAAAAATAATTGAAGAACCAATTGTTAATATTCCATATAAATTGGATAATACTTCATATTTATTTTGATCATCATCGCAATCCATGTATAACTGTTTGATTGCATCAACATTTAACTCTTCATGTTTTAATTCTAAAGAGTTTGCATTTGGGACAAATTTTTCAGCAAATTTTCGGACTTTATCAGGAAAAGTGGCACTGAATAGAACCAATTGAGTATTGACAGGTAAAAGTTTTTTGATTCTTTTACATTGATCACCTAGTCCTGACAAATCTAGCATATTATCGGCCTCGTCTAAAACGAAGACTTTTAAAGCAGATAAATCAATATGTTTTCTTCGGATACAATCTAATAAAGTACCTGGGGTACCGACTAAAATGTGAGCATTAATTTGAGTGTTTCTTTCGTAGGAGTTTGGAACAACCAATTTAGTTGTGATCTTTGTAAATCTGCCCATGGTTTGAATGACTTCCAACGTTTGTCTAGATAATTCTCTTGCGGGTGAAAGACAAACACACTGGACTTTGTTTAAGTTGGGATCAATTCTGGATAACATGTTTAAAGAAAAAGCAGCAGTTTTACCAGTACCAGACTGGGATTGGCCAATAAAGTTCTTTGGAGGATCATTGATCAATAAAGGCAAGGCTTTTTCTTGGATCTTTGATGGTTTTGAAAATTTCATGGCATATAAACCCTTTAACAATTCAGGCGACAATCCTAATTCTTCAAAGGATTTGACGGAAAACAAAGGAGAATTGGGGTCAGCTTGGATATCGGATAGCTTGACTTTGACCTCGTAGGAAGAGGTTATTAGCTGGGATTCCACTGGAGCATCTTTTGGTGATTCTTCAGCAGCAGGGGTGGGTTTGAGTGCTGAATCGAGAGTAGAATCGAGAGCAGAACCGGTCGTTTTGGCATCTGAGACAAGCGAAAGATTGGACAAGAGCTTTGCAGCATCAATATCAGCCTCTGGAGCAGCCATTCTGGTGTTGTTGGTGTTGGCGAGCTTCGTCTGGTGTAGAGAAAACGTCCTCAGTGGCACCAAATTCCTCTCGCCGGTTTTGTGCGGTGAAAAAAAACCAGTGCGGTGGGCGGGTAACCCAAAGCGGAAGGAGCTATTTTGTGACTGGTGGGGTTTCTTTTTCTGCTTCTTCTGCTGCTTCTGCTTCTTCTGCTGCTTTTGCTTCTTCTTCTGCTGCTTACGACCAGGGAGACAATGCATTCTAGAATAGGTGGTAACTTGCTCATCGCTTTCCTAGGTTTCTTTTTGGTCTCCACCCACTCGTTTCCTCTTTATTACAACTCTCTCCTCGGCAACTCCATCGCCAGTCTTTTTGCCCCAGAAAATGATAACGAGCTACGAGTGATCAAGCTCTCTGAGTTCGAAGACCCAGTCGTTGTCACAGAAAGAGAGAAATTGAATCTCAAGAGAAAAAACATCAACTTCTTCGATATAACAGAATTGTCTGGCTCTCAAACCTACAGCTCGTTTTTTGTCTCAAGCTGTGATAGTGCCAATGATAAAGGTATAGGCAGACCAAGATCTGCTTCTTTTGATGTTCCAGACTATCGATATCCAAAGAGTATAGCTTATAAATCTGAAATCGATGTTGTTTTAAAAGAAGTTAACAAAAACAATTTGTATAACAACTTGGTTAAGTTCTCCTCATTTTATACAAGATACTATAAAAGCGATAGCGGTTTAAATAGTGCTAACTGGTTAAAGGATCAGATTGTTGATATACTCAATTTGAACACATCCAAAAATGCCTTTGTTAATGAATTCCATCATTCATGGCCACAATACTCAACTATTGTCACCATCCCTGGTATATACCACGATCATAAGAACAAAGACAAGGACACCATTATAATCATTGGTTCTCATCAAGACTCGACAAACCTTCTATTTCCATCCTTTTTAGGTGCTCCAGGTGCTGATGATGATGGAAGTGGCACTATAACTTGTCTTGAAGTATTAAGATTAATAATCTTATCCGATTTATCCCCAATCAATACTCTTCAATTTCACTTTTACTCTGCAGAAGAAGGTGGTCTATTAGGTTCAGCTGATATTTTTGATTCATATAAATCAAAAAACTTAAAAGTCGTAGCAATGCTACAACAAGATATGACTGGTTATACTGAAAAAACATTATCGAATAATAAAATAGAATCAATGGGTTTAATCACAGATTATACTAATGATAATTTAAATCAATTTGTTAAATTGGTAATCAATCAATTTTGCTCAATTCCATATACCGAAACTAAATGTGGTTATGCTTGTTCAGACCATGGTAGTGCTACACATTTTGGCTATCCAAGTGCTTTTGTCATTGAGAGTGAATTTGAGTACTCAAATCCATATATTCATTCAACAAAAGACACTGTCGATAGATTGGACTTCGATCATATGGCTGAATTTGTTAAATTAACAACTGCCTTTGCATATGAATTAGCTCTCACTGAGTCTTTTTAAAACAATAACAAAAGAAAAAGGTTTATCTCTCTCAAATTAAAATTAACACTCTTGATTTTTAAGTATTTATATCATATATAGCATTCTTAGATATTTATATCACTTCTAAAAAACAAAAAAATATACACAAAAATTCTTGCTCTCATGTGATTGGATGAAAATTACTTCAGTTAAATCCAACCTATATCATTTCTCACTTCACCTTCAATCTCTCTTTAAACTATATACTTTTGTTTCTTTTTAATATGGATAACAATACTCTACCAACAGTAGCCACCTGTTATAACATGGATTTTCTATCAGAGAACGACATTTCCTACGAATTAGAACTAATAAAAGATCCCTATGAATTGAATAACTGGCTAAATTATTATAATTTCAAGAAAAATCAATTAGATGAACTAAATCAACTGAATCAAAAAGATAACAATACTGAAAAAAAGAAATTGATCAACCATCAGGTTTACATACTAAAAAGAGCTTGTAATCATTTAAAGAGATCCTATAAACTATGGAATATCTATTTAAATCTAAGAATATCTTTAGTTAAAAATTTAAATCCTTTGAAATTTAAAAGCAATTTCACAAAAATTAATAAAATTTTTAATTTGGCTTTATTAAATTTAAATAAATTCCCCTACGTTTGGTTTAATTATTTAAATTTCTTAATAACTTATCAATTTTATAACCTATCTCTAATAAGAAAAACCTTTAATCAAGCTTTTCAATCTTTGCCCTTGACTCAACATGATTTGATATGGAATCTTTATCTTGAATTTGATGAAAAATTGCTCAATGCCTTTGCAATTCTAAATGAATTCAACGATCGGGACACTGAATTGACTGAGACAGACAACAACCAATTGGAAAATGATATGGATGATGATATCTCTAATCAAACTCAACAAAGCTATAGAAACAAGATAAATTCAATAAATCCTGTTGATCGTGAAAATATCAAATCGTTATCTTCAAGAATTTACCTAAGGTACTTGCAGTATTATCCTGATAAATTGGAAACAATCTTACAGAAATTATTAGATCTAAATGATTATAAAAATTCTTTAAAAATTTTTGACAAGTATATAATAAACAATTCAAATTTTGTATCTGCACTTGGAAAATCTGAATTAGATCTTTATCTACAATATGCTGATATTTTGACTAATTATGTAAAAGAATTGATAAATAATGATGACCAAAATAATTATGATCAAAACCATAATCATAATCAAAATCATTCAAATGAATTAGTTAAGTTTGATTTATTAATTGAGGTATTTTTGAATAATTTGATAAAGAAATACAAAGATCAATTGGGGTTTATAATAATAAAATTATCAAATTATTTTTTGATTAGAAAAAATTTTATAAAAGTTAATAATATATTTGTTGAAAATTTAAAAATCTGTTTAACAATTAAAGATTTTAAACTAATTTATGAGAGTTTTCTTGAGTTTAAAGAAAATATAATTAAAAATCAAATCAAGTTGTTAAATTCTAAAGAAAAACTTTTAAAAAAGCATAGCTTTAATCTAACAGCTAAAAATGATTTACAAAGACAAATTGACGATATCAATATTCAAATTGATTTAAATATGAATCAATTTGAAAATTTATTGGAAAATAGAAATCTATTTATTTATGATATTTTATTAAAACAGGATATCAATAATTGTACTATTTGGTTGAAAAAGATTAATTTCTACAAGAAAAAGGAAAAAAACAATAAAAATTTAAATGATTTATTAAATATTTATGTTGAGGCAATAACAAAGATTGATCCTAAATTAGCTCATAAAAATGGAAGTTATGATGATGACAATGAAAACAACGATTCAAATCCAAATAATGACAATTTAGATAATGAAAATATAAATGATGCCTCAAATAATTTTGAAAAAATTGAGAAAATCGAAAACGCAAAATTTAAGCAAACAACAGGTTTAGAACAAATATGGATTGATTATTCAAAAGTTTATCAATCAAATAAGGATTATTTTACAGCAAGATCAATCTTTAGTACTGCAACAAAAGTTCCTTTTATGAATTCAAATGATTTAGTTGAAATATACTTGGCTTGGGCAGATATGGAATTAACAATTGACGCAAGTACTGAAGAAGAAGTTGATAAATGTTTTGAAAATTCAATAGATGTTATCAAAAGTAGTTTAGTAAAACCTACTTTTAAAAACATAGGAAAGGCTGAAGATCAGATACGATTTTTTGATGACAAAATTCCAGCTGCTTATAAGATTCATAAATCAATTAAACTATGGTCTTTTTATTTGGATTTAGTTGAATCATCAAATAATTTTCAAGAGATTTGCAAAGTTTATGAAGAAATAATGAATCTCAAGATATTAACTCCAGTCATATTAATCAATTATATTAATTTTTTATGGGATAATCAAAATTTTGAAAAAAGTTTTAAAATTTTTGAGATCGGATTGGATAAATTTAATTATTTTCCAATAAAATTTGAGATTTATAATATTTATTTGGGAAAGATTCTTTTAAGGTTCAAGCAGATGAAACAGAAAAAAATGGAGAATTTTATTTCAATTGAGAGAATTAGAGATTTATTTGAACAAGCTATTAATGAATGTCCCGGCGATTTGGTCAAACCTATTTATTTATTGTATGCAGATTTTGAACAACAAAACGGATTATCATCTAGGTCTTTAAAAATATATGGAGAAGGAATTAAGCAGTTACATGAGTGGTTGGATAGTCAGATTTCAATGAATAATTCATTGGAGATTAAGGAAAAAATTTATAAAGATATTTTTAATTTCTATGAGATTTTAATTCAAAAGACAATTGAATTTAAAAATTTCAATGAAGCACGAACAATATATGAAAACATTATTTCTCATGAGGATTTGCCAAATAATTATATTATAAAATTTGTATTAAGCTTTAAGAATTTTGAAGTTAAATTAGGGGAAGTTGTTAGAGGTCGAGAATTATTAAAATATGGCTGTGAATTATTATTAAAGCCTTCCCCACTACAAGAAAATGGGAAAATTTATGAAAAATACTGGAAAGAATGGAGAGAATTTGAACTAAATTATGGGGATGAAAATACATTTAAAGAAATGGTAAAAATAAAGAGAGCCATAGGGGTTAAATTAGGATTATCAAATAACTCATTGATTGATTATCAAAACTTTTTTGAAAATCCATTGAATGAAGATGAAGAGGATAGTGGAGACGAAAGGAGAGAAGAAGAAAATGGTTCTAGCGATTGATTTTATTTTATTTTATTTGTCAATGTGTAAATGTATATGGTTTTGTATTAGAATATATAATATATAATATGAATATTGATATCTTTATTATTGTTATTGTCAAGTGAATTTCTTGGTCTATAGAAGATTCATAAAAAAATTAAAAAGTCAAAAAATCAAATAAAGTAATCATATAATTAGCATAAACAAAGATAAGTTAACCAAAAAAACATAAAATCATAAAAATAAAGAATAAAGCATAAAGCATAAAGCGTAAAGAATAAAGTATTAAAATATTAAAGATTAGTATTAAATATTGAGTAATAAATTTATAATTTAAATTAAATTAAATTAAATTAAATTAAATTAAATTAATATATCTTTATTTGAGATACATTGTTTTAAGATAAAATTTGAATTGAAACTGAATTGAAAAATGATTTACTATGATAAAGTTAGTGAACTCTTTCTTTTTCAACCCAATCAGTTGTACTCATTTGATGTAAACGACTTAGAGCTCTTGCAAAAGCAAATCTTTCTTCATCTACAGCAAAAAAAGCAGCTTTTTTAGCAATTTTTTTATCAAAACCATGCTTTTTAACCAATATATCGTTATCTAAATCTTCATCTAAAGTTTCTTCTTTGGCTTCAATTTCTGATTTTTTTAATTTAAAACCGTAGGAATCGACCAATTCGGGCTCAACGAATAAGTCATCAAAGGGAGCAACAGCAGTAACCGCTATTCTTCCATTGTTATCATACACTGCGTCTAAGAAAGTAATAAATCTTCTAACTTTATCTCTTACATCAATGGATAAATATGGAATATCAGTGATGATAAAGGAAGTAAAATTTTGAGCTAAAGTTAGATAATCACCTGCAGATAAAGGTCTAGCACATAATTCTTCAAAAGTAAATTGAGCAACATTTGGAGGGCTTGATTTTGGAACAATTAATTTTCTACCCCAAATGGTTAATTCAATGTTATGTTCTGGAGGATGCCCCTGAGTGAAATAGTCATACCATTCATCGAGATGTTTTTGAGCTTGACCTTTAGCAGCTGAAGATTCGTAGGAAACACCTGGTTTGGGATACCAATAGACGTTTGATACAGGTCTTGGAATCTTTCTGTAATCAGTTGGGGAGTTCAAATATATGACAGAGGTTCTGTTTTTGATTAATTTGATGCAGGGAATAAAAGATTGTCTTTGGATTCCATTGATATATAAATCATCGGGAGCTCTGTTTGAAGTGGCAAAAAGAATGAGACCATGGTCAGGACGAAGAGTTCTTAGTAGGACTCTTCTTAATAACATTGCATCAGCCACGTCAGTGACCTGAAATTCATCAAAACATAAGACAGTAGCAGATTGAGCTATTTCGGCAGATAATATTGGAATGGTATCAAAATCATTGGAGCCATGTTTCTTTATTATTTGGTGGGATCTTTTGTGTAAATTTTGCATAAATTGATGGAAATGAATTCTCTTTTTGGATAAATGGGATGGAATCGTAGAATAAAATAAGTCCATTAACATTGTTTTCCCACATCCTACGTCACCATAAAGGTAAATGCCTGGGGGGATATTTGACTGATCTTGAGAGGCAGCATTTTGGTTATCTGAATTTTTATTTTTTAGTAAAAAACTAAACGGATTCTTTAATTTAAAATCGAATTTGCTGTTACTGGCAGATATATCAGGAATATTGATCTTTGGTGGAGTGTAGTTGATTAAAGAAGAATGCAAACTGGATAAATTTGATATAATCTCTCGCTGGTACTCATCGTTTTTTAATCTGCCTATTTTGACTAACCTATCATACTCGGATAGTGGATTTTTTGGAACATCGTTGTTTAGAGAAGGAGCATGCTTGTCAACAAAATCAGCTACAGAATCAGAGGGTAGGATTTTCTGGGGTAAAATATGATCCGCGATGGATGAGTTGTGGCGAAGAACCACTTTAATCGAACATGACTTGGAAGTCAAGGTAAACTGGGAAGCAGAAAGAGAAGCAACAGAACCGAAAGAAAGAAAAGAAGACTTGAACATGGCCATTAAAACAACTTCTGTTTCTGTTTTTTTTGTTTGCGATCTTTGGGTTGAAATTGGTAGTTTATAGACACTATAAGGACACCATTAAACAAAACGACAGCCAATGACAAAAAAATAGAAATGACCAATAAAACAACGGCCCAGCAGTCGCATTATATGGACAAAAGCTATATCCAGAAGCGTCGCTCAGCAGAAGCAGCACACGAAGAAGATCCAGCCAATGTCCATATATATATTGTCAGCAAGAGACGAGCCTCCACCATCGGCCGAAAAGCACTCCACAGCCGCCCGGAGCCAATAGAATTGCACGAGCATTTTGGCGTCGTCCCATTCGCCGACGCTGCAGCCCTGCGCAGAACAGCGTCCGGAGTCCGGTTATCCAAAAGCACAGTGCTTCCATAAACGTGGAATACACAAATGCAGTTTGATGTTGCTACTTGAAAGACTCGCATACGTGATTATATGCTATCAAATGTGCAGTACTGCACATAGAAATACTTCTTTATGCGCGAGAATGAGCTAAGCTGCCATTACCTGCTATTTCAGAACTTTTTGTTTGGGTGCTGTTTTACAACATTATTTGAGTAAGTTAATACCCCTCACAAGCGGGCCGGCTTGAAAGTATCCAGCAGAATGTACGCCAAAAAGGGCTTGAGGTGATTAAAAGGTGGTAATGAAGCTGGTGCTGAGGTCTTGTTAGCATCAAAACACTAC
The DNA here is from genome assembly GCA_030560485.1 of Ascoidea tarda (nom. inval.). NCBI lineage: Eukaryota > Fungi > Ascomycota > Saccharomycetes > Ascoideales > Ascoideaceae > Ascoidea > Ascoidea tarda (nom. inval.). Next base: position 47,027 of record JAKTTS010000022.1, on the reverse strand, counting down.
CGCTTTAAGTCTGCGAAAGTATTCCAATATATATTAAAGTAATTGTTCATCTTCTGCTGGAAAATATCTGGAGACACCTCATTTGCTGAGTTTTTATTCTCTTGCTTCTGCCATTTTTATTGCTGGGCCATTTTTCATACTCACCTACTTACCTCCCTCGCTGTTTTGCCCTATTATTTCCTATTCACTTATTGACTCATCATTTGTTTGTTTACTTATTTACTGATTTGTTCTTATCTACCTACTTAATCTAACCTGTTTAAAATGCAAATTGACAAAAAATTGGTTATTGTTGGAGATGGTTTTTGTGGTAAAACTTGTCTTTTAACCACTTTTGTCGAGGGCAAATTTCCCAAAGAATATATCCCAACTGTCTTTGAAGAAAGCTCAAAGATAATTCAAGTTCAACAAAATGACAAAGCCTATGAAATTAATTTGAGTTTATGGGATACTGCTGGTCAAGAAGATTTTGATCGTTTAAGACCCTTAGCTTATCCTGATTCTGATGTCATTTTGTTATGTTTTTCAATTGATTCTGATGATACTCTAAGAAATGCATCAGAGCGTTGGTTTGTAGAAATTAGACAACATGTTTCTCAAGTTCCAATAATCTTGGTTGGTTGTAAAAAAGATGTGAGAGAATCTGAATCCAACTTATCTCCATCTTCCTTTGTATCTTCTGAACAAGGTGCTAATGTTGCAAGACAATTGGGTGCTGTTGCTTACCTTGAGTGTTCTGCCTTAACTAATTCAGGTGTTCAAGAAGTCTTTCAAACTGCTGCTGCCGTTACTCTAGGTTCATTCAACCAAAATCAACCTAACCAAAACTATAATAATAACAATAATAATAATGCTAACAATGCTCAAAGAACCGACGATTCTGATCTGGGGTGCTGTGGTGGATGTACTATTTCATAAACAAAAAGACAATAAAATTTTTATAATAAAATAATAAAATAATAAAATAATTAAAACTGAAATTTTTTTTGTATTAAAAGGTTTCCTGAATAAAATTAAAATATAAAATATTTTTATCTGTCTATTCCATTATCACATTACCCCTTTATCCTTTTTTTTGTATTTTTCTTTTTTTTCACTCATTTTAATTGTTTTTTTTTATATTTAACTGCTTGTTTTTCTTATATTGAAACATTTCAATTATATTTGTTATTATTTAATTTTGATTAGTTTATTGATTAGTTTATTGATCTAATTTCTACTTACTATAATCTATCTTCTATATAGTGTTCTTTACTTTTCTCTTTTTTTGTTTTTTCTACTTTACTTTATTTAATTTAATACAATTTTTAAAAGTTTAATACAGGAGAACAGTTTATAATAAAACCCAAAAAAATTTAATTCAATTGAAATTAAAAAAAAAAAAAATAGCAGTCTAAAAATAGATTAACTTAGAAAGAATAAGAAAAATTGGTAACGTAATAAGATAAGATAAGATAAAATAAAATAAGATAAGATAAAATAAAATAAAATAAACAAAATAAAATATTCAATAAAAACCCTTCAAATGATTCAAAATAATTCAAAAAAAAAAATAACAAAAGAATGAAGAAAAAAAAAGAAAAAAAAAGCATTATTTATTTGTTTATTTATTTATGACTTATAATTTATAACTTTCAATTAATTAATTAACAATTACATGAAGATTGGTTGATTGAGGATCTCGATAAATCAACACCTAGATTATGTCTTGAATTTCTCAAATTAGCATTTGATGAAGCAGGTTTGAAATCATCAATTGGCAATTTTTTGGCGATGCTTTGGAAGATATTTTTGACACCTTCACCAGTTTTTGCACTGACTTCGAAGAATAATAAATTTTCTTCTCTTGAATAAGTGAAAGCATCTTCTTTTTTAATTTTTCTCGTTGAAGGGTCAGATTCCGCTAAATCTAATTTATTGCCTGCTAATGCAATGATTATATCTTGATTAGCCTGTCTTTGTAGTTCCTTTACCCATTGTTTTGCCTTTTCTAAGGAGGATTCTTGAGTGATATCGTAGACTATAATTGCGCAATTTGCATTTCTATAATACATTGGTGCTAAAGATTTATAACGTTCTTGACCTGCAGTATCCCAAATTTCAAATTTGATGGTTATGTTATTTGGTAGTAAGACAGTTTGAGTTAAAAAGGCTGCGCCTATAGTTGATTCTCTGAATTCGTCAAACTGATCTTTAACGAATCTATGAACTATGGAGGATTTACCAACAGCGGATTCACCTAGTAATACTAGTTTGAACTGAGCAAAACGAGGAGTATCAGAAGCTATTGATGATCTTGGAGCAGACATTATTATTGTTATTGTTATTGTTAATATTATAAAAATTATAGATAATTATAAATGTTATTAGTATGGATTAAGCTAAGATAGAACAATAGGATGATTGAATAGATTAGAATGGAAAGCAACAAAGCAATAGAATATAAGAAAAATAATAGGGAAAATAATATAAGTGGATACTGGATCGATAGTAGCGACAACTGGGCTATACAATATTAGATAGAATAGAATATGATAGACAAAAGAAAACAAAATAGATTGGAATAGACAATGATGAGATATTAAGTAAACAGAGACAGAGTATGGGCTATCGATAAAGAACTATAGATAGATGATAAAGATGTCAGATTCAAAGCAGTCCAGAAGATTATCCTATTTTGCAAATGGCGGAGGCTGAATGTTTTCATGTGACACCAAAGCTAGTGCTGGATGCTGGATGATCATGTGGATGCTGGATGATTGCTGTTCTTGTTTTTGATGTCGCTGGATGGAGCGTTGTATTGGGGGATATAGAGCTGATTGCTGTTGAATTGCTGTTGAATTGCTGTTGAATTGCTGTTGGGTTGCTGTTGTGCTGCTGTTATGTTGCTATTGGGGTGGTTTTCGGTGCATCATGCTTTTCAAGCAGTAAAGAAAACTTTTTACAATAGGCATTGGGTTGGAGATTGGATTGGAAAGACGATTTTGAAACTGGCAGTGGAGAAGAGCATTTTATTTACTTTATTCAAAACAAATCCGATTGTTGAATTAAGTAACTGAACCATCTTTGACAAGATAATGTAAAAGACAAAAGTCGATGAATTGTTTCATAATATATAACCTCTCAAAAGTTGCAAGTTTAAACTTGCCAAATTCTAGATCGGTGGTGAGATTAGCTAAGGATTATTTTTAACTGAGCCAATGGCCTGGATATTTGAATTTATTGAGTGCAACTTATTTGGATATTCTGGATACTGATAGACTCAAGTTTGAATAAACAAGATCTGTATGCTGTGGACCCAATTGTCAAACTATTGTTATTCAGATAAACAAGTGGATAGAATATAGGAAGTTTGGATAGCTGAATTGAATGGAAATGAGCCATGATAGGTTGGAAAATGGATAAAGAAAAGATCTACAATAAGGTGTCTTACAAAACTGCTAAATGGTAGTGATGAACAAAGTGGATTGCTAAAAACTGGTTTTCTGGTAATGTATGAACCACCAAAAAGTAATTTAAAAGGTGTTAAATGTTATAAAACTAAAAATGATCAGCAAGAGTATGATCTTCAGAAGATAATCTCAAAAGATAATCCCCTTGAAGGACGAGTGTGATTGCGTATTGTTGGTCATAAGCAACAATTACTGGAGAAACAGCTGCTATTAGTGGGAAAAGGACCGGCGACGGAAAAAGCCTTTCAATTGCCACTGCTTTCTCATTTTGTCCAAACTTTTTTCAGATATTTTTTTCCATACTTTTGGGTGTGAGATTTCACGCATACTTCTGCACAGCCCACATCCTGCATGTGCATTTGAAATTGGAAAATATGGTGGAAGCGAAAGAAAATGAAATTGCAAAAATTCCGAGCATTTACGAGAATCGGAGATTTGAAACAGGCAAATTTGTGCAGCTGTGTAATTTTGCTTTTTTCGCTCACCATTGGAAACAGCGGGTGGACTAAATAAGATTCTCTCTTTCCAAGTGTCGAATGGTGATTTAATGGGAAATGGTGATAATAGCGATGATGAAATACAGCTCAGCTTTTCATGGAGGAGTCTGAGTTGTTTCAAGCGTGTTTGTGTTACGTTTCCAGTTTACTAATACAAGCGCTGCGGATTTGGTCAGTCGTCGCCTGCTATTAATACGATTGGGTACCAATTTTAGTCGTTCATTGATAGTGTTATTGCTGCCGTGATGATAATAATAATAAAAACAATATCAACTAAAACAGTAATAATAGCAATATATGGATGATACAAGTAAAGAACAAGTGCCTGTTCGATTAGCTGTCTTAAATTTTTCAAAGAAATTAGTTTTCTTATTATTTATCAAATTATTATTTACTTTAACATTGATAGCTTAATAATCAAAGCAAAGTATTAGGCTACAAAAGCATTAAAATATCAAATAATTTATTCAAATCTACCTAAATTAACACATTTTTCGTGATTTAAAGCTTTCAGAGGCTAGATTGAGATAAAATTTCATCCTTGAATCTCATCAAAAAACCTTTTGGGAAAAGTTAAACTGCAGCGAATGATTTTCATATAAATTCATGTTTATCAAATTTAATCGAAAATTTTATTTAAAAATTTTCACCGAAACTTTTAATTGAAAATTCTAATTGAGAATTTTTCACTTGTAATTATAGAATGATTTCCAATTCTTGTTCTGAATTTCTAATTGTAGACTAAGGTTCGCCATATTTCCTATATTTCCTACGTTTTTTATACAATTCCTATGTTTGCACCGCTTACTGAATCTCGCAAACTTACTGTGTTCGTTCTAACTGACCAATCCAAATGCTCCATTCTCAAAAGCAAACTACGAGGTCCCAATTAACACGAATAAATAGCAAACTCAAATTGCAGCAAGAGCACACTTGAAGTTTTTGTAAATGCAGACACACGCAGCATAATTTTTGATAATCCTTGTTTAGAGTTTCGAAGTTTGGTTAAGTCCCAAGTTGATGACAATAGGGATCGAGTTTTGAGATGGAAAGCATTCTGGTTTCCCTTCTTTATTCTTCTTCCACTCTTTCGCTTCAGTATCTACTTGAATATTATTTAAATCAAATTAACTTATTTAAGAACTGCTTTTTTCTGTTTTACATCTGCTCACTCATGTTGAATTAATGACTCTTTATTGGTCCTGCCTGCCATTAACAGCCAAAGCATCGTCAAGGCTAGTCTGAATATTTAGAAGAAAATTCTAATTATTCTATTGTTTTCCTGTGATGGCTCTGAATCTCTCCAGTTTCAAATTTTTCTTTCCTATGAGTACCGAGAACACTGTACCGCTGTTCACCACATGCACACACGCGTCTCAGAATGAACTGCTGACAGGTTTTACGTCTGATGGTTTCAGCCTTCAGCAAAAACCACACCCACTGCCACCAGTAGAAGAATCGCCCATCTCAGATTCTCATTCTTCTATGTTTCTTCTTCTCATGATCTTCTAGAGAAGTTTGCTCAATTTGAAACTACTCTTTACTCGGACTCTCGTTTTGTTTATTTTTATATCGTGTAAGCAAACTGGTTCTCTCCAGTTTCAAATTGGTTGCTAATTTTTTCTTTTTTTCGCTCTCTTCATAATCCCGACTCTCTTTCCAGAAAATGCCTGTTTGTGATTGGCTGCCTCAACTTTTTTACGGTTTGCACAAGTAGAATTTCGTGTACCGGGTTTCATTTGCAGCACCTTGCTGTTGACTAAGCAACTGCTCATTTTCCCTGCACTTTTGTATAATAATATGTACTTAGTATGTGTAATGCGTGTATGTGTGCACTTTGAAGTCTACTTCTGTGCATCATTGTGCGTATGTTTTACTAATTTTGGAAATTTTTGGAAATTCCTTTATTTTCCTAGCTTCTGTTTAATAATTTGGTGAATTTAGTTTTATTTTGTTTGTATTTCAATCCAGTTTTGAAATTCCAATTGATTTCTTCTTCACCAACTGAGTTATTTCTAATTTTATTATTTTTCTTCATGAAACTTACAATAAAAATTGGTTTTCCATTCAATTTAAAACTAAATCAACCAGAATTAATGGGAATTTGTTAGAACTACTTGCAATAATTTAGAACAAAATTAAAATTAAATTAATAAAAAAAACTAATCCCAATTCTTTTTCCTTGGTTAGAATTAATTAATTTTTCAATCAAGCTTATTAAATAGTTAAATGGTTAAATAATAAATTAATAAATTAATAAATTGATAAATTGATAAATTGATACTGTTAAGTTAAATTAATGTAATGTAATTTAATTTAATCACTTTATCTTCCTTTTTATTCTCTTCTTTTTATTTCATCCCAAATTTTATTATAAAAGCCAATCCATTTTCCTTTTTTCTTTCTTCTTTCTTTTCTTTTTTTTTCCAACTCACTTTATCCAGTTCTTAACCACAATTTATTATATTCTACAATCTATAATCTATAATCTATAATCTATAATCTATATTTCATCTTTTTTCTATTTATTTATACTATTTTAATTCTCACACTTAAATTTTCGTATCATTATATCACACTGTCTCGATTTCCCAACTACTTATTATTTTTAGAACCTAATAATCTAATAGATTTACAACTAATTTATTTTGGTTGTTTTCTTGAAAACAAATTCTATTTACTAATACTCACTCCAAATTACTAATTGTTTCATTATCCAATCCAATTGCAAAGTCTTTTTCTTGACCAATTAACCAATTATCTGAAATCTTTCTTTGAAGATCATCAACCAAATTTTATTCAAAATCTTACTTAAAGTTTAATTTTTTATTTTTTTAATTTTTTTTATTATTATCATTAATATTATTTATCACTATCACTATTTATCACTATTTATCACTATTCATCACTATTTATAAATGTTTACAAATTCAAATTCAAATTCGTCTCAAAATCAAAGCGTCCGGTATGTTTTATTTAATCTAATCTCAGATTCTTAGATTTTTACACTCTTAGACTCTTAGACTCTTGAGTTCTTAGACTCTTGAATTCTTTTACTTTTTATTTTTTACATTATACCAAATTCCAAATTATAATTTTATGAAAATTAAACAAAATTAACAAAAAGTATTAAAATATAATAAAAAATTAAGATAAATGTTTTTAGTTTTTTGAAATTTTTGAAAAGCTTTGAATTTTTTGAATTTTTTTGAAAGTTTTGAAATTTTTTGAATTTTTAATTTATTTTAACTTCAAATTAAATCTCAAAGTTAACAAAATAATAAATTTAGATACCCATAACTTTTGATTTCAAACAATTTGGTCTTTTCTTAACTAAAACTTTCATTTTTATTTACTGAAAAACTAATGAGCATCTTGATTTCAATCTTAAAGAGTATTTATCAATTTTCATAATCATATATAAAAAAATGATTTTCAACCCATTTTTTTTTTTATTTCATTTTTTTTTATTATTATTTTACCATAATTTCTTATTTTTATTTATTTGTTTATTTATTATATTTACTAACCTCTTTGTTTTTTAAATCTATACCATTAGTCTTCCTTCGATTAATCAGATTGGTTTAAGAGCTTCTGACAGTCTTCCAACAACTCCAAGGATTAATAACCACACTATTATTTATAATCCTAATAATTTAAACTCTTTAAATCAAACTGTAAATCCATTAAATTTATCAAGGAATAATTCAATTTCAATGTATAATCCAAACTCCAATAATTCAAATAATGTACAACAGCAACCAAATTCAATGATTTATTCAAACCAAATACCTTATAACTATGATTCTCAGCTGTTTCAACAACAACAACAGTCAAATCAACCAGCTCAATCATTAAATCAACCAACTCAACCTTTGAGCCAATATAACTTGCCTCAAAATCAAACAAATTTACAAATTCAACCTCAATTAACTAACTATCAATACCAACAAGATTTTTCTACAAACTTATATCCATTACAACCTTCCCCAACTTCTTCTTCCTCGTCTTATTCCTCATCAAATATTCGATCTTCTCCCCCTTTGCAAAATACAAACTTAAATGTAAATAATACCTTTTATATTACAGAATCTTCAGTTCAACAACACTTGAATAGTGAACAACAACAACAGTTACAACAACAACAGCAACAGCAGCAACAACAACAGCAGCAACAACAACAACAGTTTCTTGCAACAGCTAATTTGAACAATTCCACCACCAACGGAAAACCTAAATTGAAATGTCAATGTTGTGCTGCTGAAAATACACCAGAATGGAGAAGAGGACCAAATGGTTCAAGGACATTATGCAATGCCTGTGGATTGTTTTTTGCTAAAATTTGTAAAAAGAAAGGGCGTGAAACAGCAATTTTGGAAATGAAGAAAAAAAAAGAGATTAAAGATACAATCAGATTAACAAGTTTGACATTTCAAAATGGGCAACCATTGAATAACCATCAAAATGTTCCATTAATTGGTTTTGATTCAAACCATTTTTCACACGTTAATATGGTTTACAATCAGTATTATTAAAATTAATCAATTACCTATATTCATTGTTGTCGTATATTATAAATAAGTAACACTATTTCCTTAATCATTTCATTTTATTTTTATTTTTGCAGTCTAAATTTAATCAATTTTGTCTATTTTTTCATTTTACTCATAGTTTTATTATTTTTAGTCCACTTGTTTTTGTCGTCGATGATTCCAAACTAAGAGAAAGAAATTAATTCACATTTCAACAAATAATCAGTTATAATTCCAAGTTATGATTTATTTACAGTATTATAAAATAATTAATTTTTTTGAATAGTTTATCGTTTCTTCTATAATTTTATAATTTTTTATATCATTTTTTTTATATTTTCTTTTGTTTTTTAATTTTAATGGTTTATTTTCTTTCATTTTGACTTTGACTTTGACTTTGACTTTGACTTTGATTTTGGGTATAGTCTGATCTTAGGCTTCTTGTTTGAAGTCCAGATTGCTATTATTGTTTCAAGTGAGAAAAGTATCAGTTGGTTTTTCAAACACATTCGATCAAAATCCCTTTTTTATTTCTGATTCGATCCAAAAGAGCAAACAGTGCATTTCAGTCCAACACATAGCTTCCAGTATTCAATACATTGATTCACCAAATACCACTGAACACTGGCCTCTCGACCCAGTTCCAGCACTTAATATCCATTGGGAAGTTGCGCAAGAGCCAATAAGCCAGGGAGGATTAGGGTCGAGAAGCAGAAACTGTCTCAGACGAAATACTCAGCTTCAGTGCATCTCAAACTCCTAGCACTTCCTATTGTAATGTCTATTGTAATGTTTATTGTATGTTCATTGTATATCCATTGTATGTTCTGCTCCAACATCCTATTATGCTTTCCGGCTTTAGGTTTCTGGTCAGAATTAAGGAATGTAAATATTATCCACTGAAATTCTCAGTTCCAGACCTACGCAACAGCCAGAATGCTATTTCTGATGCCAGAAAAGCCCCACAGCCATCTTCTTCCCAACCAGAAATTGCTTTCATTCCTACTTCTTGTTGGCCATTTATTTCATTTCCACTTCCATTTCTCGCTTCTATCAACAACACTTCACTGTTTATTTTTTATGTGAGGTTCTGTGCTGATTTCCACGCTGGGGATGAAATAGACAGCAGTACCGTTTCTGGAGGGCCGCCCTAAAAAAAGCTCCCACAAACATCTGCCTGTCGTTTTGCGCAAGACACATATGTAGGATGTAAGGTTGCAATACCACAGGTGTTTGAGCGTCGAGGAACTGCGCCATTGCTCTGGTTTTTAAAAGGGCGGTTATTTTTTGCGTTTTCGAATCCTTTTGAAGAAAAAGATGTCTTTGAAGAGAGACAACAATATAATAAAAGAGAGTAGTAGAAGAGTAATGGAAGAGCAATGGATGAGCAACAACAGAACTAAAAGGGAGCAACTAGAGAACAGGAAGCAGTCGAGTGTATCAAGGTCATTTCTCTGGATGTTAGTACCCATCATTATGATCTTTTTATGGATATTTGATTTGGAGATGGTGGGAGAAAGTTTAAAATTTTGTGAAATGTTCTTTATCTTTAACTGTTCTTGATTACGTTTTATTGGGTTTGAAGAAGGTTTTCATGCAAATCAATGATTGGGGAAATGTGAAAGATCATTTTTTTGCTAAAAGTTTTGAAGAATGATAAAGGTTGTTGTTTTTTTTTTCAAATTTTGTTACGTTGATAATAATAGGATTATTATAACCAAATTTGTTTGATGAAAATGATATTCCATCACTAAAAATTTAGGAAATTTTCATTAATTTCATTAAAATTTCATCAACATTTCACTGATATTTCATTAATATAATATAATTATATTTTAATCAAAAACGAACAATAATTTTTCCTTTTTAAAATAATATTATTGGTGTCTGAAATAATATTATATAATTTTTTTTTCCTTTTTTAATATTACAATTTTCAAACATATAATGGATTTAGTATGAAATAGGTTAAAAAAGAAATAGGTTAAAAAAGAAATGATATCAATATGAAATTCAATGAAATACCACCAACTCATAGTATTTAACAATAATTGAAATTAACGTTAAATATGGAAAAAGGAACTGGGAAAATGAGTTATTTTTTTTGTTTTTTATTTATTGATTGTGTACGATTTACTCTATCTATTGTGCTGCAAATTTTGATTTTTCTTTAGCATTTGTTTAGCATTTGTTTAGCATTTGTTTAGCATTTGTTTAGCATTTCTCTAGCATCTTTTAGTATGTGATTATTCCACTAATTCGCTACAATTAGAGATTAGTATCTCAAAAGATAAAGATGTGTATTGGTCTTTAAAATTGGGTTTTAGAATTGGGTTTGTAATTCAGAGAGAAAAAACCTTTTTCATTTTATTTTTTATTTTTTACTTGTTTGAAAACTTTCAAATACAAGACAAAAAAATACTTTGAGAAAAAAGAAAGAAAATAAAGAGAAACCTGTTTATTAAAAAAATTTTATTATGTAAAAATGTATTGAAAAATAAATTCAAAAGAAAAAATAAAAAATAAAAAAAAAGTTATTAGCTTTTGAAGGTATTTTTTATGAATTTATTTTATTTGTTTTTTATTGTTTTAAATAAATTATAAAGCATTTAATCAACATTTTTATCAAAATGATCTCTTCTTATTTTCGTATTTATTCACCTGTTGCTTAGCATAGATATTTTTCTTTTGCATCAATTATTTTGCAATGATTCTCGATTTTTTGGTTGCAATGCTCCAATAATCAGCCAATTTTAAAGCACCTATTAATAATTCACAGGTTCAATAAAGTCAGTAAGTTGACGACACAATTAGTCTCTGGTGACGGTTATCTTTCCTGTACGATCACCACCAAAAAATAACAACACCAACGACAACACCAGGGTTAAAACCAAAGGGATAACATTGAATAGTATCTCTCAACAAAACTATCTTTTCAAAGACAAAACAAAACAAATTCCTTGGAGGTTCAACGTTGAATTATCACCACTGTTCTCGCCACTCAAATCCGACAACATTAAACATACATCAAATTTGCTCAACAGACATTGTGGGTTTGGTATTCTCAGCCTGTTGACAGAAGCCTCAAACCGGCTTTGTGTTGCTCTCCGGGGCTCTGTGACGCAAATTCGTCTCCATCACTAGCGCCAACAATCTCCTGAGAAATGCAGCCATCATTCTTCTTCCTTTGGTGCTTCCCGTGCTTCTTCTACCTTTCACGCTTTTCAGACACTTCCACGCTTGCCAAACCATCCTGAATGGTGGATACTTCTGCATGACTCTCTGTTAAGTGGATTCTGCTTTCCGCAAACTTAGAGGTGTTTCACTGCGCACATCTTGCCGGATCAGGCGAGATGGCGATGCTTACAGCACTGCAGGCGCAATGCATAACGCATATGCAGGCGCACAACTAGCTGTGGCACATACATACACGCTGAAATACATGCGCGTTTGCAAAAACTCTGTGTGTATACACTTTTTATTTTTCAACTTTATTTTCTATCCGGTCCGGGATACATTTGAGTGCCGCCAATTTTTCTCATCATAACTGTCACGTGTATCTGCTGACTCAACTGTTAGTCAGAATTTATTTTTCAACAATAAGCATAAAATTTCACATCACATCATCTTCTTTCTTATCAAAGTTTAACAATGGATTTTGACCAAGATGCTGATAATCAGTTAGAATTCACGACCACCAAAAATGTCTCGGTGTAAGTACTCAGATACTTTCGAACAGGTTATTTTTTTCTTTTGTTAATTGACATACTAACCTGTGTTTTAAATAGAGTCTCGACATGTAAGTTTAAAAAATCCAGTACTATTTTTTTTTCATTTTTAACTTCCAATTAGTTCTCTAAATGCTTTTATGAACTAACTCTTTATTATTTCCACAACAGTTGAAGAGATGAACCTTAAAGATGACTTGCTAAGAGGTATCTATGGATATGGTTTTGAAGCACCCTCTGCAATCCAATCAAGAGCCATATTACAAATTATATCTGGCAGAGACACTATTGCACAGGCCCAATCTGGTACTGGTAAAACTGCCACTTTCACAATTGGTCTATTAGAAGTAATAGAAACAAAACTAAAAGACCCCCAGGCATTAGTCTTGTCTCCAACAAGAGAGTTAGCCGTTCAAATTCAAAATGTTATCAAATCTTTAGGCAATTATATGAACTGCAATGTTCATGCTTGCATTGGCGGAACAAGCTTAGGTTCTGATATAAAACAATTACAAAAGGGTCAACATGTGGTAAGTGGAACTCCTGGCAGAGTCGCTGATATGATCAAAAGAAGAAATTTAAATACAAGACATATTAAATATTTGGTCCTTGATGAAGCTGATGAACTATTATCAAAGGGTTTTAAAGAACAAATTTATGATATATACCGCTTTTTACCTCCAGGAACTCAAGTGGTGGTTTCAAGTGCTACTTTGCCCCATGATGTTCTTGAAATGACTTCAAAATTCATGTCTGATCCTGTCAGAATCTTAGTCAAAAGAGATGAAATCACTCTCGAAGGAATTAAACAGTATTACATTTCTGTTGAAAAAGAAGATTGGAAATTCGATACTTTATGTGACTTATACGATTCATTGACAATAACCCAAGCTGTTATATTTTGTAACTCTAAAAAAAAAGTCGATTGGCTTGCTGATCAAATGAAAAAATCAAATTTTACCGTCGTCTCAATGCATGGGGATATGAAACAGGATGAAAGAGATCACATAATGAATGAGTTCAGATTGGGTCATTCAAGAGTCCTAATTTCAACCGATGTTTGGGCAAGAGGCATAGATGTTCAACAAGTATCTTTAGTCATAAACTATGATTTACCTTATGATAGAGATAGTTATATTCATAGAATTGGTAGATCTGGAAGATTTGGAAGAAAAGGTGTTGCGATCAATTTTGTAACTGATGATGAAATTAAATCTCTTCATGATATAGAAAACTATTATTCCACTGAAATTGAAGAAATGCCCGTAAACCTCAGCGAGGTTATGTAATTTAAACTTGCAGAACATATATATTATAACCAAATAACAATAAAATAATAATATCAAGCAAAAAAAAAAAAGGAAAAAAAACATAAACATTTATCCTTCTCTCGGTTTACGAATCCATTGATAATATTTCACACCCATCCTTTAATCCAAAAGAATCAATTGATAAATTATAATCCAAATTTTTAACATTATTAATTTCAAACTTCAAATCTTTCACGCTTATATTAGCTGCTTTATAATCTACAGATTTTTCTATACGCGTCCTAAAAGCTTTCATCAATTTAACTAATTTGGTTTTATATCTAATCTTAAATGTGGATGTTGGAATTTCTGCTTGATCATTTCTTGAAACAAATTTAACTGTTATATTAAGATAAGGATTTGTTGGATTGGCTTCAATCATTGTACTATTAGTATCCAACAAATTGCTACTATTATTCAAGCCATTACCAATTTTCTGTCTTTTGGATTTTGGTTCTTCTAATGGTTCACTTGTAGAGTTCTTTGTAGGTTTTGATAATTTCTGCGTAGAAGTATTATTATGATTTAATTCACCAAACAAAATTCCACCTTTATGAAACCATTCAGACAACTCTTTTAACCTCTCCATACCTTTTTTATTATCTTTAACTATATCTGATGCAGATAAACTTTCCCTTTCATTTTTTTCTTTTTCTAAAATATTAATCTTTTCATTTAAAGACTCGTTCTGTTTCATTATCTGTTCATATAACTCAAGATTAGAATCGTACTCTTTACTAAGTCTATCATACTTGTCCTTTGAGCTTATATTTTCTTTTTCTAACAAAGAGAGTTTGGAGTTATATCCATCAACAACTTTCTCGAACTGCAAATTAATTTTCGCAAAAATCTCTTTTTCTATTTTTTGAAATAAACTTTTATCCATTAAAGATTCATCATCAGGAATTTTAGTATCAAATTTTGTTAAAACATTATTCAATAAACTATCCTTAATTGAACTGACGTTTTGTAAATTTAAAAGTTCGGTTTTTCGATTACCGTTTTCTTTTGCAAATTCAATATTTTTAGCACTTAAATTTTGCAATTTTAATTTTAATTCTTCCAATTCGTTTTTTTGTTTTTCTAATTGTTCTGAATTTTGTTTCTTAAAATTTTTAAGTGATTGAATCTCAGTTTGCAATTTATTATTTTCTGAAATAGATGTTTTTAATCGATTTTCAAGTTGAATATTTTCTTCATTAGAAGTTATCAACTTATTTGTAGAATTAGATAAAATTTTATCATAAAAATCTAAAATTATAAATAAATTTGTAAAACAAACTTCTAACTGTTCATCGTTTGATTTAATTGCTTGATTATTTTTACTTGTTTGTAACGATAGCTTGGAGGTATTGTCACTTAAAATTGAATTAAAATCATATTTATTAAAAATTAATAAAAATTTTGGGTTTGATTTAATTGATTTCAAGGTTTTATCAATCATTTCAATCAATAAGATTAAAAATTTCTGATAGTTTTTCACTGAAAAATCATTTTTTGTTGACTCTTGATTAATTTTTTCTAATTTTTTCAAACTTTCATTCAAACTGATTACTTTTTTTTCTTTAGATTCAAGGGTTTTGTTATAGTATTCAACATCTGTTGAAAGCCTTTCTATTTCAGTTGACTTGTTTTTTAAAATATTTTGGTAATAAAATAATACAGACTTTAATTTTCCTAAAGTTAACGAATCCAGCTTTGTGTTATTACTTGGATTAAAATAATTTAAAGTAGAAACACATTTCTCATTAATATTTAAATTATGTTCATTGATTTGAGAATCCAAGAGAAATTTAAAATTTTCAAAAGTTTCAGCAATTTCAATATTTTGAGTAACAGTTTTTTCATTGAGTGATAATTTTAAATTTAAATCGTCAACTTTTGAATTTAATTTATCCCTTTCTTTAGATAATTTTTCAATTTCTTTATTTTTTTGATTTATAAGCTCAATTTTTTCGTTATTGTAATTTCTATTGTTATTATCGTTATTGTTATTATCAGTGTTTTTTTTCTGGCTTAGACTATGTGGATCAAATGGAATATCTAACGTTTTATAAACTTTAGACAAGGGTATTTTATTTAATAAAGCTAATAATTGTAAGGTCAAATTTTTTTCTGTTTTAATATATATTGTTGGATTTTCGTTTAATTCAAAAGCCCTTAGAGAACTGTCGTATTGATCACGTTCAATAACCTGAAAAATATCTTTGGATTTGTGGGAAAATTGATAAGCAGAAGAATTTAGCTGATAAACTTTTTGAAAAGATATATCACTCATAAAATCGTGAATTATTTCACTAAATTTGGACAATGAATTATTGTAAAAAGAAAATTCCCGTATCAATTGAGTACTATTTATGGTATCAATCTCATTGGTATTAATAATAAACTTGATGCTAGTCAATGAATCCAATAGCTTCACATGAAGAGTAGTATTATTTTGAAAGTTGTAAAAAGACATCGTTTTGGTTTTATTGAGTTCTTTGCCATTGTGATAAAAAGTTAAAAACTTCTGATTGATTTTGAGAAATTTCGAGTAGCTTTTAATGATCGATGAAAGTTTAAAGTGAAGCCTGGCCTTGAAAAATGTTGGCTTGTCTTTAGCAAGACTGTTAATTGAAGTTTCCAACAAGCAGCCAATGACTATAGATGTGTCTGAAGACATTGCATAGAGTAATCATGAATAAAGACACTGGTGGATGGTCGCTTTCAAATAGAAACCTCCAGATTTACGCTCTGGGATGATTATATCAGAAATTCTCAAAATGAAAATACATCACGTGTGATATATGTAATGATGCAGCTATGCGGCATCAAACGTTAATAAGTATCAATATGCGGTGATATGCATAGTTGCGCATATTATATATCAAACGCGTTTGTTACTCCAATGGATTATAATATTACACACTAATCTATACATTTATTTTGCTTTGCAGATAGGCTATTTTCTTTTTCTGGAGGCATTTGCGTATCTGCCTTTGTTAACTCTGACACTTCCACTGTGTTGGTCGTGGTATCGTAAGCTGTTATCAATTGCAAATGGATTTATGTCTGATCCTCCAATCCATTGCTCAAGCATTTTGGTATTTTGTCTTTTTGACCAGTCCTCATCCTTTATCGCTTGTTGATACTCTTTTTGATCCTCCCTCAATAAAGGCACCTCATACTTTCTATTCACCTTGTTATGCTGAAACCCGCTTTTTCCATATTTCTTGAGATGGTTTTTAGATAAGGGAGAGGACATTGAATATTTATTACCTCTATTATGCCATTCAAAATTTTTTTTCAAAAGAGGCGTTATCTTTCCAGTAGAGGAATCAACCGATACTAAACATCTTAATATTGTTGCACCACCACATCTTGGACAGAATTGTAGTTTATGATTAACCTTTTTTTCTAGATTATAAGGTATTAAGTAGAAACAACCATGACATCTCAACATATAATTTCTAACTCTATTTATCTTTAACCCATTCATAGAATTCATTAAATTCAAATTGATTTGTAATGCGACATTTTGAACTGCAAAATCCCCCGATGCTAATGCAGCTTTTACAGCGACTTTTTTTGCAATTACTTTGTTATTTCTATTCTTAAAAAATATTTTGCCTTCTTGTTCTTTTATAATTTCCTGTTGAATGGATTCAGGTGTGATCCACTCACTTTCATTATCACTATCATGTTCATTCTCGGTAGTGGTATCTTTTTTGTTTTCTTGATCTTTATCTATCTCACTTGACTGATCATTGATTTTAATATTAGCTATAGTTTTAGTAGGAATTTCGTCCTGAGTGGTTTTCAGTTTTTTAGCTTGATCTTGACTGAAATCTGATCCAGAATTTATTTCGAGAGTGTTTTCAACTTTTTGAGGTTTTTTGACGTTATTCTTTTTGAAATTGCCAATTTTTTGACTTTTTTTTGAAGATTTTGGAAACTGAATTTGAAATCCCTCTTTTAACATAGTTTCTTTTTCTCGGTGTCTTCTACCACCTCGTCTACGCTTGGTTTTTTCCACTGCATCAGTCAGTTTTATATCTTCTTTCTCTTGATCTTTCTCACTATCATTTTTTTTACTTGTCTCTTCATTTTTCTCTTGATCTTTCTCTTTCTCTTGAGCTTTCTTTTCATCTTTGATATCAAATTTAATTTGATTTTTATTTTCTTTTTTTATACTTTCATTTTCTTTTATATCATTTTTTTTTGCCTTTTCACTTTCATTTATATCTATTTTATTCTCATTTTCATTTTTATTAATTTCGTTGTTTTGTTGGTTTTTATTGTCTTCAATATCATCTTTCTTCTTACTATCCACATTTTTCTTGACAAGTCTACTTTTCACTTCTCCAGGATACTGTCTTAACCTCCAGTCCCCTTTATTCAATTCGACCTCCAATTCATATGTTAATGCAATGACATGAATATCGTTCACACTCAAAACGTTGTAATCCCCTGTTAATTTGGAAAAGTTTACTTCTTTTTTGACAAATTCTGGTTTAGGCTGTCTAATTTTAATCAAATCTTTGTACAATTCCAAGTTCCTTCTTGCATTTTCATCCTTTACTTCATTGAAAACCGCTGGAGTAGTGAAAAGGTTTTGAGCATACTGTTTGAGTGAGCCAATGTTCTGTGTGATCAATGGTCCAGCATCTAGAACCAAAGAATTGATTGCTGGTGTTTCTGGCTCTGACTGGCCTGGTGTTTCTGATGGAGGGTGCATCTCTCCCATTGTGTCTCCAACCACAGCAGTTTCGGTCTCATTCTTTTCATTCCTCTCATTCTTCTCGTCCATTATTCAACAAATACAACTTCTCTGCTCAAATCTGATCCAAAAAGTAGTCCTAACACAAAATTCTCAAACCCACAATGAAAAAAGTTTTGCGTTTCCACAAAAAAATTTCAGTAAAATTTTTTGTGAAAACCAGTGGCGTGGGACTGAAGCGATCTTTTTTTGGCAGGAACTGTATATAACCACCTTTTCTTCTCCCTCTCCTTCTTCTTCTCGTATACCTCCATCATCCAATTCTTGCTGCTACGTTTCTCCAATCATACATCCATAGCTGCTGCTTCAATTGATTTCTGCCATTATCCACCATGTCTTCCTTGAAAACTGCTGCTCATTTGAACCAAACAAGCCAGTTCGCTGAAGCCATTGACGTTCTTTATCCAATACTTCAGGAATCACCATCTCACTACAATGCAATCATGGAAATCTCTTTGAGTTACCAAAGATTACGAAAGTTCCAGGTAGCCTTGAACTACGCTTTCAAGTCTCTCGAAATTGCCAAAAAAAGGTCTCAAAGAAAATTGATTGCCCAATCACATTTCAAATTAGGAGTTCTCTTTTTCCTCTCAAATCAATATTTAAACTCTTTCAAGTATTTTACCTTTGCACAATCTTACGACTATCCAGACCAAGCAACGTTGGGTATTTGGATCAAGAAATCCTCCAACAAACTAGTCCAATTAGATATTGACTTCGAGCTGTTGGATTTAAATGAAGATCTGACCAAGTTGGATTATTTAAATCACAAGATCCTTCTTCCTGTTCCCAAATCTTATAAAGGTAGTGCAGCTTCCAATGCTTCTGCTTCTGAGGCTTCTACCTCTAAAGAATTAACTCAATCAAATCCACAAAGCTCAAACGCTCCTGCTGTCTTATCTACTTCTAACACTCCAAGCGTTGCTTCTGAAGATTCTTCAATTTTTAGCTCAAATGATAAAAACAATGCTCCCAAAAACAATATCCCCAAAATTGAACCAATTACTGATTCTGAAGCTTCAAATTTAGAACCACCTCCCGCAAGAAAACAAAACATTCAAGTTATTTCTGCGCCTTTAAAAGTCACTAAACCTATTAAAACTCCTGTTTCTAGGGAAATAACTTATCCAAAAACTTTCAGAACTGATTTTTTCCAAAATGAAACTTTAATTGATGCTTCAGTTTTCATTAAATTTATTCCAAGGGAAACTTTAGAAGTCACCTTTTCTGAATCTTGTGTAGAGTTCTCTTTCAAAGATTCTAAATCAGAAAAACAATTTTATTACTCAATCGATCTTTCAAAGAAAATCATTCCCAAAGAATCTTCTTACAAACTTTTCGGCTCAAAATTGGAATTGTTTTTAACTGCTGTTGATGATTCAAAATGGTCTACATTAGAACAAATGGACAACGAGGATGATCAAACTGAACACACCAATAAGGATGGTTCTTCACAAGACTCGATTGATAACACTCCTCAGGCAATGAAATACCCAACTTCCTCAAAATCCAAAACTGATTGGGCAAATATAGATATTGGTGTTGATGAAAAAGACCAAGAAGATGAAATGAGTTTTTTCAAGACTATTTTCAAAGATGCATCTGACGAAACAAGAAGAGCAATGATGAAGAGTTATGTTGAAAGTGGAGGTACTGCTCTTTCAACTAACTGGGAAGAAGTCTCAAAAAAATCCTTCCCTGTTGATCCTCCTTCTGGAATGGTTGCTAAAAAATATTTGTTGTTTTTTTAATTTTTTTTTTTTTTTTTTTTTTTTTTTGTTTTTTATTAATACATTGTTTGCGCATTGATGATTTTATTGCAATTTTTCTTTTTGCTTTTTTAAAGCTTCCTTTTCCATTTTTTGTCTGTGTTTTTTGATTTTCCTTTCCTTTAGTTATGTTTTATAGGATTTATTATTATATTTAGCTCGTTAATAATATTTCATTTATTAAAAATTTGGGTATCTCTATTCATTAAAAATTGGTATTTTTATATCTTGTAATTGAACATAAACAATGAAACATGAAAAATAAAAAATGAAAAATGAGAAATGAGAAATGAAAGAAAAAGGATATAAAGTTTAAATAAAAAATAACTATGAACAAAATATATAATAAGTATGAATTTGTTAAAACAGTGATATGAAATAAAGTTGAAAAAAAAAAAAAAAAATGAAAGACATGATATTGAAAAATATAGCATTTTTGAATTATATTTTTTTTTCCTTTAAATTTTATGATACAAAAACATTTTAAAAATAACATGAAAGAATATAAAAAAAAATCTAAAACTTTTCTTGAGAATAAAACAGCAAATTAATTATTAGATTACTTAATTACATAATATATTGCCATCACCAGAATTCGAAGTTGTTTTTTTATTTAAATGGTCTAGTTTATTATTCTGCCAAGTGATAAAACTTTGCTCATCTTCAATAATCGATTCATTTATCATATCAATAGCAGACAACCTCCTGTCTTTGCTTATGGATTTTGAACTTGAATTCGAATCACAAATTTGGTTATTGAAGTATATGTCATCTGGCTCAAAGTTTTCTTTATTATCATTATCATTTTCAGCTGACTGAGAATAAAACCTTTGTCTTGTTGGACTAACTTTTGGTTTATCAACAAAAATGTCTATGGCTTTCAAACTCGTTGGGGTTTTATTCAATTTATCTGGACTTGAAAACAATGCTTTATTACAATCATAACTGTTATGCTGCAAGACACTTAAAGCTTTTCTTGGTGTTGATATTGGTGAGCTAGTTTTTATTGTTTGTATTCTGGAATTTCTTTTTGAACTGTTATTTTGAACTTTAATTGGTGAAATGTTTGCAGAAAAGTTTTTTACAGTGTTTCTTAATGGCGATGCGTTTTTAACGTTACTGTTTCTTTTATTAGAGTGCATCAATCTTGTCTTGTTATTTCTTATCGATGATAATTTGATGGTTGACGAGTTAAAAATAGCAATATTTTTTGGTCTTCTACCTGATGGGTTTAGAACTTTTCTTGTTGAAGAAGGTTGAAATATCACTGGTTTAAGTTGGTTTATGCTGGTGCTAATGTTTTTCTTAGAAAAATTTGATTTAACAACAGATTTAATTTTTAGACCATCTTCAATTTCCAAAACTTTATTCAAGTAATTGATGCCATCGAATAAAAAGTCTTTTTGATGGTTTTGATTCTTATAATCAATTAGTCTTGATTTTAATTCACAAATTACTTTGGGCAAGTTTTTATTAATATTTCTTCTCATTTTCTCTTCTTCGAGTAAAATTTTAGAGTAATTTCTCTTTAATAATCGGGAAGAGTTTTGCTGTGATTCTTCTAAAGCCTTTTTATCTTCAATTATTTTGTTTAAATTTTGAATTAAGTCGAGAATTGGTTTAAAGTACCCTAGAGTTTTGTTTAATTTTTCATACTGGGCTTCATACAAGTCTAGAGTTTTATCATTATACTCAGTTGTATTATCAATTAAACTAAATTGCTCCAATCTTTCCTCCTTAGTGTAATGTAGTTGATCCCAGATTTTGATTATTTTATTTCTGAAATTTAAAATTATGACTTTTATTAATTTTTTTTTTTTCAAAATTAATCTTTCTTGTTCTTCATTAAATGCGTTGAGTGTAGTAGTTGTTAATTTGAATTGGGATTTATCATTTGAATTATTTAAATAAAGATAGTTTGATTTAAAGGTTTTAATATAATTTTCATCTTCGAATACTTGTTTCCATAATTTTTCACATGAAGCAAGATAATCATTTAATTTTATTTCTGCATTGGATTTTTCGATGATTAACTTTTTAAGAATATTTTTCAAATATTTAATTGAACTATGATTTAAACCAAGCATTGAGCAAGAATTGTTTGGATTTTTAGCGCACAAAATAATTCTTTTATCTAATTCACCATTAAATTCACCGATTCTATTATATTTAAATTTTTGAGAAATGTTTTTTGCTCTTATATCTCTTTGAGGAGAAAAAGAGCTAAAATCATATAAAATTTCCCAATATTTTAGTATCTCATTTGATAAATAATTAATTTCTTTAATTTTTTCTAGTTTAACAGAATTAATTAAATTTATTTCATTGTCGATTTTTTCAAAGATCCAATCAGATAAGTTGTTGAAATTATTTGAATTTAATAAATTCACTGAAATTTTTAATATTAAATCATCATTATCAATATTAATTTTTTCCAATTCATATATACAATTTTTGCATTCAGTTAAATTTGGCAATTTTTGGATGAATTGAATTGTATCTGAATCAAAATTTGAACCGTTTGAAGAAGATAAATAGTAATCGATTTCATGAGAAGATTGATGTAAGATTAGTGATTTGTTAAGGAATGATAAAATTCTTGTAAAATATTCTTTTGATAATAGTTTTAAGGAAAAAATCAATTTTTTTTCTGTACTAAGATAGGGAGAAGAAATTTCATTTAATATAAAGGTTTTTAAGGAATTATAATTAGGAATTATTTGAAGAATACTATTGACTTCACTTATATCGGATAGAATGTCATCGATAGATATTATTTCGTTTTGAAAGGGAGATTTAAGTGTATTTAACAGATTATTAGAAGTTGAACTTGAGGTTGTGGTATTAGATTGGTTATGGTATTGGGTTTGGGTTTGATCTTGAGATTTTGAGTTTGATTGTAATTGATTTTTGTTTTGAGTTGAGTCAAAATTATTATTTGAATTATTATTTGAATTATTATTTGGGTTATTATTTGGGTTATTATTTGAATTATTATTTGGATTATTATTTGGATTCTCATTTGGATTCTCATTTGGATTATTGATGCTATCAGTGAAATTTCTAGGTTTTAAATTCAAACCCAGTTTTGATAGAATCTTGATAATTTTAAAGATGTTTTGTTGTAAAATAAAGCAATTATTCTTTAACAAGTTTTTCTGGTCGTTAAACAATTGAACATTTTTTAATATTGTCTTCGATAATTGATCATATAAATCCTTTTCTTTTTCGAATTTTTCTTCATTCAAGTAACCAATTTCATCATAAGCAGAATAAAGTTGTTGTAAAGCAGAATCTAGCTGATTGGAAATCTTTGACATTTGTTTATCATTGACCATACTTTTTCTACATAGTTTTTTATTGACAGATTTTAAAGCGTTATGACTATTACTAATTTTCAATGTTTTCTTTTTTTGAATTGAAGACTTTGAAGATTTTGAAGAAGTTGAAGAAGTTGAAGAAGATACTATTTTCATGTTATTCATGCTTGTATTAAAAGAACAAGGCGATGAATTAAGATCTTGAATCAGAGGAAGTTTTCTGACGGATTTTTCATTTTGCATTTCATGATCAAGATTACTAGTCCCATTTTGCATAAAATAGCTATTGTTAATATCGTCGACATTTTCAAGGCAGATATCATCCAGACCCTTTGAATTGAAATTACTATCTGGTTTATCATCGAAACCAAAGTCGTTTGAAAAAGTTTTGAGCTTGAGAGCTGGAGTTGGAGTACTCTCTAAACTAATGCTAGAGCTGGACATTAATACAAACAATAAAGAAACAAAAAGAATAAAGAAAAATTGTAAAAGGCAGACAGAAGAACAAAAAAAGATAAAATAACAAAAAATAAGGAATAGCAAAGCATAAAAAAGGTGATAAGAAAAAACGATGCCAAAAAGATTTCCACTCAAGTCAATTGAAAACAACTACAATCAGTATAAACAAATACAAGTAAACAGTATAAAAGATGGTAAATCAATACATAATGTCAATTGTTGTCCCAAAGCGGAAAAACACAAACAAAAAATACTAGAGTACAGCACTGTTTAGCAAAAAAACACGCACCCGAATCCCAGTTGCAGGCCATTTCTATTCTGAGGGACACTCACACCGTTTCCAAGGTGTACTTAGCATATCAAGTGAGTATCTGCTGATAAATGTTTTCAGCTTCTTGTTGACGTGTTTATCTGCAAATAAATGTGTGATGTGCAGGGACCGCAGCCGTGGCTCTGTGCGATTTCACTCCATTTCATCTGCTTCAGTTGCTGGTGAAGAAGATACAGACATGTCTGGTCCAGAAGCCCCTCAACAGAGTGATGGTAGCAGGATGAGTGGTGTCGGTGATGATCTAGCTGCTACTGAGGATTTGGGGCCCTTGGGTGTGACTTTTGTCTCCCAACAGACTTTGGAGAACAGCTTGAACAGTAAGGCTAATGAAGTTGTGATCCAGAGAGAATTGGAAATCGATAACAAAATACTCGACAAAACCATTTTGAAATTGAGTAGGATCAATGCAAAGATCAACACAATAGAAGACAAGCTAGCAAATCCCAGCACAAGAATATCCCAGAAGGAAATACTCAGAAAAGATTTGGCCAGAGAAAAACTTAATCGTGGTGAAGCTAGCAATGAACTAAACCAGATCAAAAGCAGAATTGAATCAAAATCCAAGTTACAAAACAAGAAATCGGATGCTCAAGAGGTTGATTATTCAAAAAATAGATTACTTGGTGAATCCGAAAATGATTTCTTGATTAGAACCGGAAAGAAAACTGCCTTTGGAACAACCTCTGGCTTTACATTGGCAACAGGGCATAACTTGACATTACATTTAGAAAAAACACAGGAAACCAAAGAAGAAAGCGAAAAAGATGACGACGTTGATGGTGGCGATGGCGATGGCGATGAGTATTTAGAAAGCGAGTCTGAATTCGAGACTGATTCACTCAGCGCTAAAGATTCCGAAGAACTTGAAAGTGATGAATATGACGAAGAGGATTCGGTTCTTATTGGCTCTAAACGTAAAGCTTCATCTAGAAAAAAGAATTTTAAAAGGTCAAAAAAATCTGAAAGGTCACAAGATTTAACTGAAGATCAAATTCGTAATATTGATGATGGAGATGACATATTTTATAAAAAACGATTACAGACTTGGTTTAACTCCAAAAACCAACAAATTGATGATTATGATTTTCAGTCCTTTAATAATAATATTTCTCAATTTATTAAACCTTCAGCGTCTTCCCCCGATGCAATACTAAATGAAAAATTTAACGTTCCAGGTTTTATTTATTCTTCATTATTTGATTATCAGAAAACTTGCGTTCAATGGCTTTGGGAGCTATACACTCAAAAATCTGGTGGTATTATTGGGGATGAAATGGGTTTGGGAAAAACAATCCAGATTATCGCCTTTTTATCTTCTTTACATTATTCGAATCTTTTAACAAAGCCTGTATTAATAGTGTGTCCTGCAACTGTTATGAAACAATGGGTTAATGAGTTGCATAAATGGTGGCCTCCATTTAGAGTTATTATGCTTCATTTTTCGGGTTCAGCTTTAAATAATCCTAATAAGAAATCCTCTTCTAGTAAATTGAAAGACTTGGAAAATTTATTAGAAATGGTTGAAGAAAAAAATATAAAACTTAAAAAGGAATTATTAGCTTTAAAAAAGCAAGAAAATATGAAAGACGTTATTAATCAAATATTTAAAAGAGGGCATATTGTCATAACAACTTATGTTGGTTTAAGAATTCACCCCGACTTGCTATCACGTAAATGGGGTTATTGTGTTTTAGATGAAGGGCACAAAATTAGAAATCCCAATGCTGATATTTCCATTACTTGTAAGAAAATTAGGACCTACAATAGAATTATTTTATCTGGTACTCCAATCCAAAATAATTTGGTTGAACTCTGGTCTTTATTTGATTTTATTTTACCTGGAAAATTGGGTACTTTGCCTGTATTTGAACAAGAATTTGTAACTCCGATTAAATTAGGAGGTTATGCCAACTCCACAAATATGCAGGTCCAAACATCTATCAAATGTGCTATTGCACTCAAAAATCTTATTTCACCGTATTTATTACGAAGACTCAAGTCTGATGTTGCTAAGGACTTACCAAAGAAAAATGAAATGGTATTGTTTTGCAAACTTACACAATATCAATACGATAAATATACTCAATATTTAAACTCAAAGGAAATTTTTAAAGTTGTGAATAATAATGATTTGATAAAACGAAAAACATTTGCTGCCATCGATGTTCTAAGAAAAATTTGTAATCATCCTGATTTGTTATTGACAAAACCTCAAAGAGAAACTGTCAAAAATTACGGAAGCGCTAATGTTTCCGGAAAGATGCAAGTGGTAAAGTCTTTATTACAATTATGGAATAGTCAAAATCATAAGGCCTTGTTATTTTGTCAAACAAGACAAATGCTTGATATTTTAGAAAATCAAATCGTGAAAAAAGAGGGATTCAAATATCTTCGAATGGATGGTTTAACTCCAATAAATAATCGTCAACCACTAGTTGATACATTTAATAACGATAAATCTTATTCAGTTTTTCTATTAACTACAAGAGTTGGAGGTTTAGGCGTAAATTTGACTGGGGCGGATAGAATTATCATTTATGATCCTGATTGGAATCCCAGTACAGATACACAGGCCAGAGAAAGAGCATGGAGACTAGGTCAAAAAAATGATGTGAATATATACAGGTTGATGACATCGAAAACGATTGAAGAAAAGATTTATCAGAGACAAATCTATAAACAATTTTTATCTAATAAGATATTAAAAGATGCAAATCAAAAAAGATTTTTCAAAATGAATGAACTAAGTGATTTGTTTACATATGATGAGGATGAAAATAATGGGATTGATGGGTTATATAATCAGGAAAACAAAGAGGAAAACAAAGAAACTAAAAGTGAACCAATGTCTCAGGTAGCTCAAATTTCTGGTGTATCAAAACTAGAAATGTTTAAAAAGGATAGTACTGAAGAAGAAGAGGAAAAATCGAAAGACGAGGATCGTTTATTGAGCAGCTTATTAAAAAATTCTGGGGTTGAAGTATCTTTAAAACATGACGAAATAATTAATGTTAGTAAAACAGAGGAAAAAATAAAAGTTGAAGAGGAATCAACTAAATTTGCCAAGCAGGCAATTTCTGCATTAAGAGATTCAAAAAGATTAGCAAGAAGAGCGAGAATTGGAACACCCACATGGACAGGGAAGGTTGGGCTAGCTGGTAAAATCAAATACAAAACCATTGTTCTCAATAAACCAATAGTTCCTTCGGGTTTTACAAAAAATAAAGATAATTTATATAAAAATTTATTTCCTACTTATAGTGAAATTGGAAAACAAAAATTAAAAAAGCATGAATAATTTTCAACTGTTTATTTTATCTCGGTAATTTTTAATTTTTTTATTGAAATCTATAAAATGGTCAATCAAGGTTAAATTTTTAAAGGATAGAAAATTCTAACTACATAAGATAACAAATTTTTTTTTAGTATTTTTTCACATTTTCCTAATTCTTCTTGGTCAGTGATTAGTAATATATTTTTACTGGAATTATTTTTTTCATCTTTATTGCAATTGTTGTTCAACAAAGAATCGTATTTAATGGTAATGATTTTTCTTAGTTTCCATTCTCTAAAAATAATCAAGAATATTGCTCCTACAGCAAAAGTGCAACCACAAAATATTTGAGTATTAAAAAAAGGGTTAGATAAATTGGGATCCTTTAATTTTAAGGCAACAACTGTTGGAAATAAACTATTAATACCAACAAGTATATTTATAAAAGAATAAGAGGAATTTTGAAGATCGGCTTCTACATTATCAGTGCAAAGTGCTGGAGATAAAGCACTTCCAATACCTATTGTTAGACCAATAATTAAAGAAAAGATGATTAATGAGGTGAAATTTGATGCATTTGTCCAAAAAGCAAATATCATAAGAGAATTAAAAACTGTTAGTAAAAGGCAAGTATTTATTCTTCCCAAGAAATCTGCTAATAGACCCATGCATGGTCTGCCAACTGTTTGTGATGCATTTAAAATCGCAGTCAAAATAGAACCCTGAGAACTTGTTAGACCAATAGAAGTTGCATAAGAGGAAAGAGTGAATAGAAGCAAAGTGTAACCGATAATAATTGTTGAAAACCATAGGGCAATATACACCGTTGGTAGATTAATTTTTTTCCAATTGAACATTTTTTTTATTTTTTGGTTCAAATTGTCGAAGGTGAATTTGGGTATGTCTTTAGGTTTTCTGAATCGGATTAACAGTGCACATATTACAGAAATGACACATGTTGATAAACCAAGATATCTTAGAGCCCATTTATGATCACCACTTGCTTTTATGATTGAGTCTATTGATAGCGAGAAAACTATACCTCCCAAACCAGCGCCTGCAGAGGAGATTCCAGTGGCCACACCTCTTTTGTGCAAAAACCAACTTGATAAAGTCATAGTTGGGGGAATAAAAATAAAGGCAAAGGCTATACCAAGCAATAGCCCCTGGCAGATATACAATTGCCAAATGTGATTGCAAAAGCTTGCTAGGATATAGCCAAGAGTCTGGACCAAGATTCCGAAAAAGATTGTTTTCCTGATACCAAACATTTCAGTGCATACCAAGGCTACCGGTGCTAAAAACTGGCCTAGAAAGCCAACCATGCTGACGATCAACGCATAGTCGTATTGACTAGCTTCATCTGTGTAGTAGTTGCTTTCGATATAGTATTCAAGCACCACGCCATAGGAGGAGTTGGCTCCCCATGTTGAGAAAAGAAGAAACATGGAACATATCGCACAGACTCAGCCATAACCACCATCTGGAGGAGGGTCTTCAGCGTCCTGCTGGGAGTAGCCCTGGGCATGTATTTTTGAACCAGCTACGGTTGTGTTGGCAAGCGACATTTTGGTTTGAAGAGCCTATTTTTCAGTGTTGGATTGCATTTTGCAATGGAGACATTTCTCGATATATAGGTCGATATCAGAGCAAGGAAAACAGTGGAAAGGCGAGCCACAGGCAAAAAGAAGCAGCAAATGAGTCAAAACAGGCTGATTAGAGGTTGGGGATAAGGTTTGAGAGCGCAAAACGGAAGCAGTTTCGGCGGATTTGGACATCGACAACGAGATGCAGCAAGTTGATGTTGATCTCAGAGATGAAAATTACAGAAACAAGACAGAGATTTGTGTTTCGAAATGTACAATTAGTAAAGGAAGACAAGAAAAGAAAGAAAAGAAAAGGCAAAGACAATAAGAAAAATTAGAAAAAAACTCTAGTTTTAGTGAAAGAAGTAAATATTGAAAATAAAAAACAAAACAAGACGAAAGAAATTAACAGTAAACAAAAGATCAAAAAAAAACCAACGATGGTATGACGTTTAACATTAAAGGAGCGTGAATGATCGGAAAACAATAGGAGAAAAGATCAGCATTGAATTGGAAACAATTGCACCATCACAAATCACAATATTTACAAAAACACTCACAAATCAACCCCCAGAAGAAAAAGAGGAAAAGGAAAAGGAAAAAAAAAAATCTCGTTAAGATGAAAAAACAGTAAAATTAGAATTAGAATTAGAATTTAGATTAAAGAATTTTGAATGAATTTATTGAGCGGATTCGTTATTCATTATCGTTATGGGATAAGTTATTTATTAGATGGAATATCCAGGTCACTATTCAATAGGCTGTGGATAGTTGAGTCTCTTGGGGGAGTTCTTTTGTGAAAGTTATTTAAGTTGTGGGAGTTTGAAATTGCCATAAGAGATTCTATTGCCTGTTTTTCAGCAGAGGATTCTTCTAAATCGTTTTCTTTTTTTGGTAGGATGTATGCAGGGATGGTTTTGTTGTGTGGAGAATTTGAGGTAGACTTTGTGTTTTCAAGCGTTATTTCTTGGTCTGGGGATTCGACTATTATGTTGTCGTTATTTGGATTGTTATTGTTGGTGTTGTCGTGATTGTTAGTGGCGATTGTGTTTGAGTTTTTGTTTGTGATTGTGTTAGTATTGGTATTGGAAATAATTTTGTTGTCGAATTTGGATCTAGAGATAGCAGCTAAGAAGGCATCATCGGCGGACAAGATATGAGATTCGTCGGCATGGTTGTATATGAGATCACTGGAAGTGTTGTTTATGTTTTGAAATTGTCTGGGAGAGTTTGCTAGGGAGGCCAAGTTGAATTCTACGGATTGTGGGACGTATATGGCGTGGCGATGAGGGTTACTGCTAAGATTTGAGCGTCTTGAGCTGGAAGAGTGCCTTGAAGAGTTTGTTGATCTTAGGGGAGATTCGGCGAGTAAGTTCGATCTTGAAGGACGATCGTTATCGTCGATTGGGGAGATATTTAACTGGTTCAGGAGCTTTGTTTTGTCAATGTATGAGTGTCTATTTAGTTTGTGTTTTGACTTGTTGTTGTTGGTGTTATTTTGATTAGAAAGATTGATATTTTGGAAAATGTTATTTTGCAGAAAGTTTGTTGGTAGGGACTGATGTTTTGATATTTTCCATTTTTGGTTTTCATTGTTGTTTTGAAGTTTTAGGTAGACAGATGATAGGTTGTGTTTTAAGGTTGAGGTGATTTCTTGTAATTTTTCTGGGGAGTTTAGTATATCTTGAGAAGAGCCGTAGTCCTGTTTGGGGGATTTTAGAAGGCCTAGGTTGTCTAGAGTATTTTCGTATTGTTCATCGTTTTCGTTTTCAAATTCGTTTTCCGAGTTGATGTTAAGAGGGAATTGGTGTGGAGTTTGTGGGACGTTATTTAGTTTGATGGAGCCAGATATTGTTCTCTTTGAGCCGGAGATGAAGCCAGGCGAAGCAGGGACGGAGAAAAAGGAGGAGGAAATGTCAGGAGAAGCAAATTGAGCCTTGAGATTAGCGGAAGGAATGGATGGAGTTTGGGGAGGAGGAGGAGGAGGAGGGGGAGAAGGAGTTGAAGGTAGAGATAGTCTGTTAAATCTAGAGATGTTTTGTTTGTTTGAATTATCGATGTCGTTAAAGTTGAAGGAATTTTTTATAGGAGAGGACAGTCTATTGTGTCTTGTGATTTCTTTTGAGAATAATTTTGTTGAGATTAATTTTGGAGAGGAAGGGTTAAGGATTTGTTTTAGGGATCTGGAAAAACTAGAGGGTTTGTCGTCTTTGTTAGTTAGATTTGATATGTTCATTTTATCTTTAGTAGCTTTTCTTGAGTTCATTGTGAGATGGGATAATAGAGAGAGAAGGTTATAAATGATTTTTATTTAATCAAATGGTAAAGTGATAAAGTGATAGAGTAGTGAGATAATAACAAAATGAATGATGTGATAATATTTGAGGTAAATAGTTAGAGAATAAATAGATTATCAAGAGATTTTTTTTGTTATTTGGTAAGAATATTTAAAAAAATAAAGAGATGTTGTGATTATGATTATGATTATGATTATGATTATGATTATGGTATTGGATCAAAGATTAAAAAACCAGATAATTGTAACAGAGATGGAAATAGAGATGAAAATAGAAATAGGAATATGATATTGATATTGATATTAGTAATTATATTAAATAGAAATGATGATAATGATAGTAAGGAAGAAGAAAAAAAATAAATGAAACTGAGAAACCAAAAAATGAAATTAGGTTGAATTGAATTGAAAGAGAACAGATTGAAACGAGATAAGTTGGAACTGGTTAATGAGATGTAATAGGGAGCCAAAGAGAATAAAACAAAAAGGGATCGATATTTGGATAAGGATGGGTAATGGCGATCGAGTATTGGATATAAGAGATTAAAGTAGGTGGTGGTTCAGTGGTTAGGTTGTTTGAGAATAGCAGGTAAAATGAAATCGTTTTTATTTTTAAATTAATATATTTTAGAGTATTTTAGATTATTTTAGTTTGGTTAGCTTGGTTTGTAGGTTGATAGATATTGGATGGAGAGAGAGTCAAAAAAAGATTTGGAATAAACTTGGAGGAGCCAAAAGCTGACAGAGGAATGTTCCAATGGATCACTTCTTGTAACTATCAAAGTTTAAAGACAGGAGATGATGAAACAGAGCGTTGCAATGAAGTGGTTGGAGCTTTGGGCTTGGAGCCTTTGCTGGAAGACGGATGAGGAAAGCAAATGAAGAGCAGGAGAAGCAGGAAGAGAGCAGCTGTTGGGAAACAGTGCAAACACAAGAGTATAACAAGAGAAGAAGATGGAAACACAAAGCAGGAAGAACTCTGAAATATAAAAGAGTTGAGGAAAAAGAGGATTCGAGTAGTTTATATGTCAATTCCTCTTCTTCTTTCTCCCAGGCCTCTTCCCTCCTCTTCGGGCCTCGTCCCTTCTGCTAAGCGCTGAGCCCGCTCCAAATCCTGGGTGTGCCAGCGCCAGCTTTGCAGCGGCCGTTGCTCCCCCAGGCTCCCGCTTGCGCCGCGCACCTCGACGCGCAGGCCCCAGACGCCACGCTGCTGCCGCTGCTGCTGCTGCTGCCGCTGCTTCCCATTCCTCGTCCACCGCTGCTGCCGCTGCCGCCAGCCTGGGCAAAAGCGTGTTTGTGTCGCGCGTCTTTCCTTCCACGCACACACACGACGAAACAGGAGCTGCACCTTCTGCTCGGCCCTTCACCGACCTGGTCTCAACCACGCACTGTCAACGTTCCCAACGGCGGGTCTGAGTCTCAAACCGGTTGGCAGAACTCTATTCGCGTCTGCGTGTTGCTGTTTATCGTGCCGTTTTCACCTTCCATTCCCTTCCAAAGTGCTCGGTTGCTCATTGCCACTCCATTCTGTCCGCTCGTTTGCTCTCGCCTCCCCCCTTGCCTTTGGTACACTTCCGTTCTCTCGTCGCGCTCGTTTCCATCAACCGAAAATCCTTTCTTTTCCCTGTGTTCATACGAATCTTTGTCTGAGCAGCCAACTCGCTTCTCTTCTTGTTCTTTTTGTTTTTTCCTTCAACAATACCCATACCTCTTTTCTCTTCTTTTCCTTCCTCTTCTCTCCTTTTGCTTGCAGCAGTTGTTCGTACCGCCCTCGTTGTATTTCTACTCACTTCATTTCATCTTTCTTCTTCTTTTGTCTCTTTTATTGGCAGTTAAGCGACTGCTTCCATTTATCTGCTCCATTAAGTTTCCTGTTTCATTTGTGTTCTCCCAGACCTATCTCCATGGCCATTCCCTGGAAGTTTTCTGCACCCTTCTACATCCTCTCGAAAACATCTCAAGGGAAAAACAAAACCGAAATCACGCCAATGTCACGCCAATATCACGATCAAATAACTAGCCACAATACCAGCCTTTTTCCGTAATCAAAAGGCTGGTGTGGCGTACAACCGGGTAAATATTTGAAAGATTTTTCAATATCAAAACATCAATATTCAATATCGTTATTAACTAGCTAATTGAATACGAATATTATAACAATATTCAATATTCTAACAACTATTCGTCCATTCATTTATTACACTTGATTACATTTAATTACACTTAATTATATTTAATTATACTTAATAATGTTCTCAATAAACAAGGCTTCTTCGTCAACTCAAAGATCTTCAACTTCTCAAAATTCATCTGCCATCAAAACAAAACTACTCTCAAACTCTTTGCCTGATGAAAACAATCTACTATCAAACTCCACTCAATTGACAAAAAACTCAAATTATTCTGTATCTAGATTCAACGCCATCCCATCCATTTTACGAAACAAAAACCTCAATTCAAATCTAGTCGCCTCTTTTGATCAATCCACAAAATTCGCTACTCTCTCCTCCTTTAAAAATGTCTACATATGGAATTACACCTCTGTTGAATCAGATCCATACACAATAATCCTACCAATTCCAAACAGCCACGACAGCAGCGACAACAAAAAACGCTTGCCAATTGCTTTGCTAATCGCTCCTCCTGCTGAAAGTGTCGATCCAGGCTTACTACTCATTAACCCATCCTCCGGTTTCATCAACTACTACACCTCGATCACCTCCGCAAACGAACTACAGCTACTTTCAAACAACAACGATATCTCGATCAACCTAAATCTAAACAAAAACGAATACGTCTCCCTTGCAAAAAACATCGAACCTATTGGAATAGTAATTGCAACAAACTTCAACAGAATCTCCCTCCTATCCTTGAAAGACTCTTCCGGAAAACCTCAGCTATCCTGCTACGACCTAATCAACTCAAACCTAAACTTCTTTTATTACAACTACAACCTCTTCCACTCAAAACAAAACTCCATCATATCCATAAATTCCATCAAGTCCTTAGGCCATGGCTCAATCAAACTATCCTTCTTATCCACCAACGGCAACCTATCAATCTGGAACTGCTCAAGAAACAACCAATCCTTCAAAATATTCAGCTCCTCAATCTACTCCATCCTCCTCAACTACATCAAAGATCTATATCTAAACATTCAACTTCAAATCCTAGACTCCTGCCCCATAAAAAACAAAAACTTTGACGTCTTCTTAATCTTATCTGCTCTAAAACATAATGACAATTCCGAAAACAACAAACTAACTTACATTCTATTCACAATCAAACTAGAAGAAAAGGAATTCAGCGTCTTCTCAGCTTTCAGAATACGTTGCTTCAACACTCCCTACATCAAAACTCCCTCTTTATACATCCCCTCTCCTCAATCAACCGCCTTTATCGTGTTTGATAATGCCATTGTACTAACAGACATCATCTCAGAACTAAACCACAACCTAAAAAACAAAATAAAATGGGAAGATGTCATCTTTTTCAAATCAAATATACAAATCATTGGCTCCAGTTATGAAGATCAAAAATACAAAAATAACCATCCTATCCAAAATCCATCCGTATTAATTATCTCAAAGGACTCTGGCACCTTAAGAATTGAAAGATTTAACGACAACATTTTAATAAACGAAAATCCCTCTCAACACACCTCCTCAGATTCTCTTCTCAACAACTCAGACTCAGATTCAACCTCAATCCCAAATCAAGAAAAATTCAACATCTTATCCTTCCTAATCTCTCACATCGAACAAGCTGTCTTTTACGGCTTCAACAAACAAAACCCAATCCTATTCAACGTCCCAAATGGCCTATCAATCAATTCCTCCCAAATTCAACAATCAATCCTATCTGTCTCAAAATCTCTCCTAAACTCCTCTTCAATTTACCTACCCCCTCATCTAGCTTCAATACCTGACCATCTCCAACTAAGACACTCAAAACTACTATCTCTCGCTAAATACGTCTCCATTTACTTTCTAGACGACATAACTATCCAATCAAAGCTATCCCTAGTCTCTGATATCCAAATAATATCTGCCGCTTCCAATTTATGGCCCTTTTTTGAACAAGCCCTCACTTCTAAAGACAACAATTTATCTTCCATCTTTGTTGACTCTTTCAATCACATCTTGTCTAAAAACTCAATCCAAAATAACGACACCTTTGCCTTGTCAAAGCAATTCTTCTGTTTTAATATCAAAAAAATCATACCTCTTTTAACCACCATTATATCTCGTTTAATTGCCTCAAAAAATTTAAACTACATCAAAGCCGCTGTTCTTATCGCCATCAGTGCCATCAAAGAAGGAATCATTGCTACAGAAATTGAAATAAAATATAACCTATTCAACTTGAATAAAGACATTTCCTCAGAATCTACACCCTTGTTGTATCAAAATGACATCTCATTAACAATAAATCAACTATTCCATGCCTATTTTGACATTATCAAAAATGTCACTCACACAAATATCGACGAATTCTCAATAGTCAACATTAATGATCTTACCAACGACACCAATAATATTAACGAATTTAAAGAAATATCAAACAACTTGATATCACTATGTGAAGTTCTCCTATTCTCATACTCACTAGTATTGTCTTGGTTAAATTCACAGCCATTAACTAAACTAATTCAAGAAAAAATCGAAATTTATCAATCCCAATACGAAAGAAACATCGGTATATGGATTAAATCATTGGTACTAGTCGGCGCTAAAGATATTGCATTAAAATTATCCGAAGAATTTAGAGACTTGAAATCCCTAGTTGAAATCCTAGAAGATGAAAGAGATAAGTCAAATAATTCAGATCAACTTAAACAGAAATATGACTACTACTTTAAAAAATTCGGCTACGAATTTGCTAAAACATTATACAGTTATTATGTTTACACTGATAAATTACAATCACTATTAATAGATTTTCCCGAACACAATATCTACTTGAAAGAATACTTGCAAAATAATAACCTTGGAAGAATATCTTGGATAAGAGATATTCTAGACGAAGATTATTTAAATGCTTCAAAAACATTATTCAATGTTGCAAATAATACGGATGATTTAATCAGTAACAAAAAATTGCAATTTTCAATTTCAAAATTAGGATTGTTAGCTGCAACAGAACAAGGCTTAATATCTGAAGGAAATAATGAATTAAATGACTCATTTTTAAATATTGAAGAAAATTTGCAATTTATCAATATTCAGCAAGAATTTTATAAAGAATTAATCACATTTGTAGATGCTAATAACAATATTGAATTGCAAGAAATTCAAAATGCTGATGAAACTAATATCAAACAGAATGAAAATGAAAAGGATTACTCAATTCAAACTGATATGTTAACCAAAGAACTATTAACAAATTTGCAAAAGAAAAATTACGTTATACTAACCAAATTATTAAAGTCTTCTATTTTTAGAATTTTAAAACAGAAACAATTAAATGCAAATGAATTAATTGATTGTTTGACTTTAGTCGATATCTTATCTAATAGAATGAAGCTAAATTTTTCTAAAGCTTTAAAGTTGAATAATTCCTCTACTAATGCTGATAAACAAAATAATTTTAAATTAATTTGGAAAAGAGCGATCTTATCCAATGATTGGAGAAAAATTACTAAAA
This sequence comes from Ascoidea tarda (nom. inval.), assembly GCA_030560485.1. Taxonomy (NCBI): domain Eukaryota; kingdom Fungi; phylum Ascomycota; class Saccharomycetes; order Ascoideales; family Ascoideaceae; genus Ascoidea; species Ascoidea tarda (nom. inval.). The sequence goes on along the minus strand of JAKTTS010000022.1, from coordinate 10,065 downwards.
ATAATAACACATCAGAGAATTTGATGAAAAGAGAAATCGAAAAAACAGTTTTGTACATTACATTATTCATTGGTTTCAAGGACGGCTTGTTTACCAAAGACAATTTGATCCCTCTACCAAATGTTAGTGATTTGGTGCAAAACCTAACAACAGAGCAGGTCATTCGAAGGTACTCTTCAAATCTCTCGCAGCCAGAACTAACTGTTTTGCAAAAAGAACTACTGGCCGAAAACGAAGAACTTGGCAAACTTGTGCAAGAGCTAGATTTCGACAGCACAGTCAAGGCAATCATATCTGCTGCACAAAAGGCATCGGGAAACACAGATGTGGTCAATTATCAAGCTCTTCATATTGAAAGCTGATCAACAAAATCAACCATGCCCCATTTGTTTTAATTTATTCTCTTTTTATACGGCTGCAAGTAAAAACATTTTATAATAGTGGCGCTTGTGCATCTCTGCATCAAAACGCATACACATGAGCTGTTTCACATAGCCAGACACGATCTATTGTTACCACACATTTGGTCATAATTCGATCACGTGCTGGTTAGAACTGGTATCGTAGTGTTTTCGCTTCTGATGAAGGAAGAATTTCAAAAGGAGAGAGATGTTGAGATCAATTGATCAATGAATCTCAGTCTTTGGCTTTTACATTCTTTGCTTTTTCTTCTTCTTTCTTGTTAGCTTCTTCTGTATTTTGCATCAATTACCAGAACATGGAAGATCTCACCTCCTCCCATTGGGAATCCACCAATATATTTGACGATGATTCCTTTACGTCTCCCTACGATCATCCAGTAGACCCAACTGATAATCCTTTTTCTCAGATGGACACCAAGAAACAGATTGATGCTCAGTCCACTGTCGATTCACAAAAGAGTCTTTACGATTCTATTATTCATAGCGATAAACCTTTTTCTGATCATGACCATAGAGAAAACCTTCACGTTAGCAACGACAATCTCAATGACACAACTTCATTAGGCAAAAGGTTGTCTGAAACTCACTTATCGGAGGTACCACTACTCGATTCTTCTACAGTATCGAATGATAATATCAATAACGACAATAGTCATTTCGATGAAAACGAGAATAATAATCAGGAAAATGACAAGAAAGATTTATTTTTTTCACTCACTGATGATGTTCGCGATAATGACACTTTGATACCTAAAAACCCTCAATTTCAGCCATCCGGAATAAACAAAAATGATGCTTTATTTAATGATTCCAACGAACAAGTAATTGATGGTAACCCAATTGATAAACTTGACAACAATGAATTAGTAAATCAGTCAAAATCAATCAATACCCCAATTAAAATGTACAAGGCTAAAAGACCTCGTCGTCATCGTCGTCAAAGCATTTCCAACTTGGATGGACTTGTAGAATCGAACAACAAGGAAAACCATGCTAACAGTTATATTGATAGCGGTGATGATAACAATAATGATAACAATATCAATATCAATATCAATAGTAATAGTAATAGTATAAAAAGAAGAGATTCAGATCCTCTAAGTGCGAGATTAGCTAATATTGAACCTCCAAAGGTTACTCATTCCATAATTAAACATCAATCTCCTGCTCAACTCTTGATAAAATCAATTGATGCTCCGTTATTTGATATAAGCTCAAGAACATCTGATATTTTGGGTTATCCTCATGATGTTCCTGATTCTTTGGCATCTATAACTACAATAAATTCTAAAATTGGAGCATATTTCAAAAATTTGGATATAAATTCGGCTAACCCATCACTAAGTGATGAAAGTGATGATCTAAATAATATTAATCTCGATAAGAATAAAAAACCTGAAATTCCCTTAAATAAATATGACATATTAGTTGGTGATCCACTAAAAGTTGGAGATTTGACTAATGCTCATATAGTTTATTCTGTTAAAACTAAAACTGATTCTAAAATATTTATTGATAATCTAAATAAAAATAAAAATAAGAATTTTCAGAATAATGAAACCATTGTTTCAAGGAGATATAGGGATTTTAGATGGATTTATCATCAGTTACAATCAAATCATCCAGGAATGATAATTCCTCCTCCACCATCCAAACAGGCAATGGGTAGATTCAATGAAAATTTTGTTGAAAATAGAAGATCATCATTGGAAAAAATGTTGATAAAAATTTCTCTTAATCCCATTTTACAAAATGACGAAGATTTTATAATGTTTTTACAAAGTGAAAAATTTAGTCAAGATTCAAAAGAAAGAGAAAGAGCGACTGGCTCAGGTGCATCTTCTGCGACAGATGATGTTAGCTATTCAATAGATTCCAATTCTTCAAGTAGCAACAGTAATAATACAAACGGGAATAGCTCAAGTAAAAGTAGTGGGTTTATGGGTGCATTTGGATTAGGTGGAGCTCTTGAAAAGGCATTTAGTAACCAACCAAAGATTGTTGAACCTGATGAATATTTTAAAGATATCAAGATTTACATTGAAACTTTGGATAATAACCTAAAATACTTTTACAAAGTATTAGAAAATGTCATTCAACAAAAGAAAGAGTTGACATCTGTTACAGAAGAGTTTTCAATAACTCTATCAATTTTATCGGATTTGGAAATTAATAAAAAAACTAGTGAATTGATTTTAGAATTTTCAAAGATTGAGTTAAGAATTAAAGAACTTTTGGAAAGAAATTGTTTGCAAGACATGTTGACTTTAGGAAGTGTATTGGATGAGTATGTTCGATTAATTGGATCGATTAGACAAGCATTCCAACAAAGAGTGAAAATGTTACAACTTGTTGGAAATGTCGAAAGTGAAGTCAATAAAAAACAATTAACATTAGATAAATTTTATAAAAGCCATCGAAACCAAATTGATAAGATCAATAGTCTTAAAAATGAGTTGTCAATTGTTGAAAATAAAAAGGCTAATTTGAAGATAAAGTTTGAAGACATTTCAAATACAATTAAGAAAGAGATGGAAAGGTTTGAAGTTGAAAAGATCGAGGATTTCCGAAACTCTGTCGAAACGTATTTGGAAAGCTTAGTAGAAAACCAGAAACAATGTATTGAAATGTGGGAGACTTTTTACGAGAGGTACAATTTGGGGAAGGACGAAAGTGAGCAGAATAATATTAGAATATCTGAAAGCAAATGAAAGAAAGGGTGAATTAGATGCAGATTGCTTGATAATTAATTTTTATAATTTTGTTTTGTTTATTTTGATATATATTTTCATGTTAAAAAAAGTTGATATAAACTGGCACTAAAATTGACTGGATTTGTAGGCTCAAAAATAACGTTGAATTTCAAACTTTCCTTTTTGATTTTCTTCCAGACTTCCATCAATTTTTTTTGGAAAATGGGGTAAAGAGGAACTGGAGGAAGTTTATTTAAAAGAGCTCAAATCTCGCTTTTGATTTGAATTTTCATCTTTTTCCATTATTTTTTTATCAACTAGAAAAAGATAATATACTATATTATATCAGACATTATACAATGAGTAAAACAGAGAACAAAAAAGAGGTTGGAGGACCTGCTTCTGAGCCCTTGAAGGAAGATATTACAAAAGAAAGTGAAAAAACCCAGGAACAAACCAGCGAGAACGCAAAGGAAATAAGAATTCCTGTTGATGTGTTAAGAAGTTTGGATTTAAACAATTTGCAACACCAACACCAGAAATATCAGCATCCTCATAACTTCAATATTCCTGATGGCAGCATACCTAATCCTCTTTATCTTATGGGGCATTTTTTGATTTTTTTCTTTGCTATTGCTGCAGTTGTTGTGGTGCTTTACGATAGTGGGAATGCAGAAGCTACTGATGGGTTTTTGGGGTTATATGATGTTCCAAAGGGAGGCAATACAAAAAGCGAGAGCAGTGTTGGTGGTGAAGAGTTTATAACTCGTAGCATTACACTTGAAGACAAGGTTTTGGGGGAAGATAGTGTTTTCACTCCTATCTATACAGTTGATACTATAGAAAGTGTTGAATATGGTAGTTTTGATGAAAAAGTGCAAACAACACTAGCTAATCAAGAATAATTTGTGCAAAAGAAACAGGTTTGGTGAAAGAGTAGCTTTTTCCTTGGGAAAATTAGTTTTATGGTTTGTTTTATTTATCTATATTGATAGCTTCTATAAAGAAATTGTAATTGAATAAACAGAGTAATAAACAACAGTAATGAATAATGATCCAAAGGAAGGTGCAAGACTATCTGATAAAATTTTAAGAAGATATTTCGATTTTATCGAAACCAGACACAAAATCACCAAAATCATCATCATCATCATCATCATCTTCGTCGTCGTCATCATCGTCGTCGTCGTTGTGATTTACAACATTGGTCTTGGTTTTATCAGTATTTATCGGATCATAACCACGCAGATAACTGTTATCTTTATTTTGGTCTGCATTTTGATCATTTTGATCATATTCCATATCCATATCTGTATCAGTTTTTGGAGAAGAAACAGGAGAGGAATCTTGATCTGAGGCTGGACTCTCATTTTCTGCTTTTCGGCTATCAGGTTCTATTATTATAGGATCCATAGTTAAATCATCCGAAAAGGCCTTTAATCTTCTCTTAAACTGCAACACCACAGAATTGAACTCATTGAGATCGTCTCTATTGTCAAATTTCAAACCCAAAGCAACTCTTTTCTTCTTTACTTCAGACACTATCACGTAAAATCTGTTGAATCTTGTGCTTATGAGGTTGACTGACGTGAAATCCAATTGAGAAATGTAACTGCACTCAGTGAAAACAAAGCCATTTTTCTCGAATTTAAACATCATCTTGTAGAGTTGGTTGGGACTCAACAATGGTTGGCAGTAGTCGTACTTGCTGGGGTTGATCATGACCTCCACCTCGTTAATGGTGACAAAGCCCTGCCATAGAGGGTTCCCCAAGCTCCACAGAGCAATCTTGTACTCATTGTTCTCAGGAGGAGGGATAGGAAAGAGCTTCACCATCGATATAGACTTGTAGAGACAGGTGCTGGAGGAGTAGAAATCGTCGCTGGAAAGAGACTGGTCTGAAGCAATGAGCTCGTCGATGGAGAAGAGCTTGGACATGTTGGGAATATGGAACAGCAGAGGAATATAACACAATATAGAACAGGCAAAAAGAACACAGCAAAAAGAACACAGCAAAGAAAATACAGCACAGAGAAGAAAGAGAAGAAAGAGAAGAAAGAGAAGGAGAAGGAATAGAAGGAGAAGAAGAAAAAAGTCGAACCAAAGCTGTGGTTTTGGGTTATGTAATCAATTTTTTGCCTCTTCTGCTTCTTCTCTTTCTTCTCTGTGCTGTATTTTCTTCTCTTTCTTCTCTTCAACTGCAACCCAACACAACCACACACAACCCAGACATGGTGAAGAAGATCGACTACGACTACGAGAGTGACTACGCCTATTCAGACGATGGTGATTACTACGACCCCAACAACCTCACCGAAGAAGAAGAAGTGAGGCTCTTATCGCTTGTTCCTCTCGTCAAGAGAAAGCTCACCAACTGCAAAGGCTACAAAGACCAGGACATCGAAGAGTCCCTCTATTTCCACGACCTAGATGTTGTCAAGGCTGCTGACGAGCTCATAGCAAAATTCAGGCAGATCACCATCGACCCCCGAAGCAGTAAGTATATGCTCATCTTTTTCCTACTTATTGTTTGTTTAATTTTTCCAAAATTGAATCACCACCAACAGCAAAGAAAATTGTGCTCATATTCGATAACGCCCATCTGCTGGTTTTTATATGGACACAGATTCCTCAGTATCAATTGAACTTTTGTTTTCTTTGATTGTTGAAATTGCATTCTAAATCTACCATTTTATTCTTAAAATACTATCAACAAGTTTGCTAACAATAAAAATAGCAACCACTTCAAAATTATCTTCATTGTCTAAACTAAGAAAGAAGAATGCATTGAACAGATCTTTGAATAACCCGATGAGAAATACCTTGAACAGATCTCCAGAAGAACAACTATCTGCAACACCACAAATCGACTTGGCTAATAATAACACAACGATAATCAAACCTGTAATAAATAGACCCACAATACACAAACCACTCAATACTAGGTCTCCCACACCTCTTACTCCCAGAAGAAGACCAACAAGATATTCGAATTCAATATCTATATTGGATAATCTTTCTTTTCTAAAAGACGCTAGTATTAATGATACCAATACTAATGATAATCCAAATGACTTCTCTCAAATAAAAACTAATTCACTTAAAAACAACATACTGTCTAATCAGCCTGCTCCTAAAAAAACTGTATCCAAGCTCGCCTCCTTGCGACAAGCAAGAAACAGAAACAAAAATAGTTTAATACCAGCTGCTAAATCAATTATAATACCAAGTATTATTCAAAAAACCGGCAATGGAAAATTGCAAACTCAAATAAACCAGAAAGAATTAAATGATTCTCCAATTAAAAAGCACGAAATAACTAAAAACAACAAACAACCTAATAATTTAAAGAATTTCAAAGATTTTAATTCCTATCTTCAAAGCTCTGAACCTCAAGTTGTATTCAATTTGAATATTGGTTTTAATCAAAATTTCAATAAAATCGATAATGCAAATAATCCCCTTTATAACATAAATCGCAATGAAGATAATAATGAAGATAATAGTGAAACTAATAAACATGGCTATTCAAATTTGTTAAAAAAAACCTCTGTTAATTCAATTTTTAATTTGAAACAAATTCAAAACAAAAACCATACATCAAATCCGGACCTCAATTCAATTCTTACTAAATATTCAAACTATTTAAACTCAATTGATTTATCCTCAATTCCAAATTATACTAACAAAATTTCATTTCTAGAAAATAAAAAAAACTCAAAAGCAAAATCACAAAAAGTGTCAAAAATCTCCAGTTTAAAGACAACTAATAACACAACCATTATAGACGAACAATCAATTCCCCCCTCTCAAAATCGAAATCAAAATCAAAGTCAAAGTCAATTGCCTTCAAATTCTGAAGAAAATCAAATTGGAAAACAAATTGAAAATCAAACTGAGAAAATTGTTATTAAGGGATTTAAAAATTCAGTAATAACCTCTCCCACAACCAACCTTAAAACATCATTTAAAACAACAAAACCTTACAAAAAGCTTGATTTATCCCAAGTGATTAAACTGGAAAATTTAAAGAAAACTTTGACCTTTGCTGTTATTGGTCATATTGATGCTGGAAAATCAACTTTAATGGGAAGACTACTATATGATATGGGATATGTTGATCAAAAGTTACTCTATAGATTAACTAAAGAAAGCAGTGCTATTGGTAAAGGCTCATTCGCCTTAGCCTGGATAATGGATCAAAACACAGATGAAAGAAAAAGAGGTGTTACCATTGATTATGGAACCTCAAATTTCCGAACTGCTGACACTAATTTTGTCATGATCGATGCTCCAGGTCATAAAGACTTTATTCCAAATATGATTAATGGTACCTCACAAGCAGATGTCGCCGTTTTAATGATCGATGCTTCAACTGGTGCTTTTGAAAGTGGTTTCACTTTTGATGGTCAAACTAGAGATCATACTGTTTTAGCTAGAAATCTTGGAATCATCAGGTTAATTGTGGCAGTTAATAAACTAGACACCGTTGATTTTGATCAACACAGATTTAATGATATCAAGGATCAATTGCTTGAATTTTTCATTGACAAAGCAGGTTATGAAAAACAAAACATTACTTTTATTCCTGTAAGTGGTTTAAATGGTGATAATGTTTTCAAAAAATCTACAAACAGGTCATTGTTAAAGTGGTATCCCAAAAATGAACCTACATTGGTTGAAGCATTAGAAAATGAAGCTGTAGTTTTGAACAATCATTTTGTTTCTTTAGATTTAACGAAGGAGGCATTTGCTTTCGCTATTAACGATATCGATACAAGCAAACATGGCGATGAAATTAACTTAACTGGTAAAGTAATGAGCGGATGTATTCAAATTGGTGAAAGTATTTTGGTTCAACCTTCCAATTTTTGTTTAAGAATAAACTCGATCAAGTCTTGGATTGTTCAGCCAGATGGATCAAGTAAGGTTGAAGAAAAAGAGTTTGTTATTAAAAACGATAACAATATTACTTTACTGATTAAACATAAGGAATTGAAAGTAATTTTATCCAGTCAAACACTAACCGATGTTATCAAGCCTGGTGATTTAATTACTAAAATTGACAAAAAAGGTATTAACAGAGTTCAGAAAAATAAACCTTTGACTGTTTCTGCTGTTAAAAAATTCAAAATGAAATTGAAATTATATAATCTTGAGAATAAGCCATTACTAGTTGGTGCTTCATTTATGTTATTTAGGGGATCAGCCTCAGTTCCTGCTTCTATTGAAAAGATCAAAGAAATATCTGGAGCTCAAAAGAAAAAGAATGTTCTTCATTTAGTTTCTGGCCAAAATGCAGTGGTTATCGTTAAAGTGGAAGGAGATAGAGAATTATCTTTAATGAAGTTTGCCGATAACCATAAATTAGGAAGATTAGTATTGATACAAAAGGGTTATATTATTGGTGTTGGTTTAGTTGAAAAGTTCTTATTTTAAAAAACTATTGGTCTTTTATGTATTTAAATTGAAATCAACTATATTATAAAGCATAAAATAATTTTTCGTAAATAAATTATTAAATAGAAGATATTTATGTAGTTTCTGTACAATCTTTCTAATTGTTTTGATTTATCACCAAATAACAAAATCATAGACTATAATAAAACATCCTAAAAAGATGGAAGTCCAAATGATAATTTTAGCACTTCTTCTGCTTTTTTTCTTGCTACTTACCAAATTTTTATTTCCTTTCAAAACATCTAATTCGTTTAATTCTTGAACTTCAATCAAGTTTTCAATTTGTTCAGACTGAGTAGTTAGATTGACAGATATTTCTTTTGATATGTTCATTATATCAATCAAAGATTTTTCCAAATTTTTAATTTTAGTGAGCTCTTCTGACTTATTTTTCAACAAAAAAGAACTTTGCTCTGCAAGATCATTTTTCTGTTGTAAAGTTAATTTTTGCATTGCCATTTCATAAGTTTTGTAATTTTCATTAACTAGTTGTTTTTTTTCGTATTCTTCCTCTAATGAAACGGTGTTTGCATCGTTTTGTATGTCAAAGTTGTTATTATCTTTCATTTTTGAATCAATAGATATGTTTGAAACATCACTTATTGTGATATTGCTTAGATCGTTCATCCTTATATCTTTTTTCGTATTCAATCTTATCATTTGCATTTCCTGAAATGTACTGGATAAATATTCCAATTCTTCCTTTAGATATAATAAAATCTTGGAACGATGTTTTGAAATGTCGTCAGTGAACAATTCCAATGAATCTTTATTGGAAACAGAATTCACAACACTACTTATATTACCCACTGTTGACTTTAGTTTGGAAAATATAGAATTTTCCTGGTCAAGGTTAATCGTTTGTAACTGGCTTGAAGTTACTATTTTTTTAGTTTTCTTTATTGAAATGATTCTTCTTTCAGCCCTCGTCTTTTCGTATTTTTCAATTTGAGCTAGCAAAAATGTGTAATTCCTTATCATCATAAAGCATTCAGAATCAAATTCATCTTTCTGAGCTTCTGTCATATCTTTTTCCTCATTTTGGCTGTCATTTTCACTATCGCTTTCGTCGTTGTTTCCACCATAAGATGATAAGAAATCATCATCATTGTATCTAGAAGATAGCAAGTAGCTTGGCCTCAATTCTCTTATCAACGAAGTCAAACCATTCAATTTATTTGACAAATCTGTGCACTCTTTGTTAAAATCGTCATTGATGATGAAACAGGAATTTCTCTTTTCAATAGAAATGGAGTTTTCTTTAATTGTTTTAAGCGCCAGAGGCTCTTTCAAATTTTCCTCGTCAAATATTCTAATGCAATTGAAAAAAAGAGGAGTTAAATCAGGCATCTCATCGGTTTCACTGTTATTACAGCATAACACAAAAGGTCTTGCTGAAGCAGCAATTTCGTTACTACTTTTTAAACACTTCAGCTTTTTTGCTCGAAACCTGATTCAGTTCAGTACCACAAAACTGGTATTATGCAACA